>KZ063445.1:41687-54469 GCA_002091835.1 Anopheles maculatus | reverse complement strand
CACTCTTTCAGATGTCAGCAACATCACACAGACTGCACGCCCATGCTACTCTGGGTCGAAGACTGGTGTGATTCATCAGTAGCAAACGGCTCCTTCATCCAGACCACATAAGATTTCCGGTAGGCACGCCATTTGCAATGGTCAGGGGCATATACATTGCATCAATTAGTAGTAGACTCGTCTAACAATGGGTTGAACATCGATGAATTGTAATGGAAGTCGCAGATGATAGAATCTCCGTGCATAGCAAGATCTTTTTGTTAAATGATTTGCAATTGTCAGAATTTTCTGGTGCTGAAGCAAACATCCCCGTGTGTGCATTGAAGAAGATACGGTGGTGTAGATAACCCATTCGTCGTGTTTGATGTAGTGAAATGCGTATCTGTCTATTATACCAGGGTGGAACAATAACTGCGACGTATAAACACAGCTCTTCGTAGAAACATTGGCAGCACATGCCCAATGCAGGGAACTCTGATCAGGGAAGGGGTTTTGAAGCGACGTTCGTTCAAGTGTAGATTTGTACTTCTGCAACAGTGTTTGTCAAGTGTGCGGCGCGCTTGTGTTCTCGACCAAATCAGTAGGTCCGTACTATCGCAAAAGTGAAGCTTCGTTCGATACATTTCTGGATTCATATGACGTTAAACGGTGGTGTATGTTCGTCGTTCATCAGATCGCTATCAAATGCTCTCCGTTTCTTCCGGTTCGTTGGCTGGCTCACGGCAAAAAATGTCGTAGCGACATATCCAGGAAAACTCAGCTTGCGCAGGATATGATACACGCAAAGCTGCATCGAACGTCGAACTGCATCGAAAATGCATTGTCCATTGTCAGGCAAATGACATTCAGAAATGGCACATTCAAATCACTTCTGATCATTCTGCGTGACTGATTACTGCGCGTTGAGTTACCAACACATCCGCCACAAAAAAGGTAATCCACCACACCCCCGGAAACCATGATTGTAAACGTTTAACATCATCTCGCCGATTACGTCGACTCCATCTGGAAAAACGTCGTTGGATTTTGCTCTCTTCTCGCATGGCCACCTGCTCTGACACCGCCCGTGTACAGGAGGTTCTTCTCGCTTGCCGAGCAAAACCGTCTCCTCCGGCACCGCCTCCATCAGGAACCCACGCCAACCCGCCTTCCCGCTGCCTCCCTCTCCGCAATCAAAACCTAACCTCACTTCGATGAGAGCCCATCTTCTCGCGACTATCAGCATCCTCTTCACGCTTGCTAGGGCTTTGCCGAGCGAAACTTCCTTCGAAATTGTTGCTAATCATCAAAACCGATCATCTAACAGGGGGACGACACATACCCGAAACACACGAAACACACCAACACAATTGTGACGCGGACATCATTGGGTGAAGAGCAATCGCAGGGAAGAGGTGAGAAGATATGAAAGATTTGTGCGTGTCGTCTTCCGTACAACGAAAGGATGAGATCCTCCACAATCTTTCGCCTGTATTACGCATTATTGCGCTCCGATGTCCAGAGTTTGCAAATCCTATCCGGGGCGTTTCTCAGGTACCGAGGACTGCTTGACCATACACAGCACATTAAGCCAAGGATACCGGAAAGTGATTTGTAGTACCAAAGAAGAAGAAGAAGATCCGTCTTTTCCCAAACACAGGTAGGGTAAGATAAACCAGACAGCAGCAGCAGCAAGCTGCACCGAAGCATTGATGACCGATTGCCGCCATGTTGACACGTGCTCAAAAATGGTCGTCACAAACGACAGACACAAATCCAGCACATAGAAGGGTACACCACGCGTCGGTCGAACGACTTTACTTCCATCCATCGGGTGCAAATCATGCGCAATCACGATGACGTAACGCATCGTAAAACGGTTGTAAGTCGTGTGTCATCTGGTAACGCAGTTCCACTCCATTCGATCGTCGATACGCCTAAGCGCGTGCGCCAGAAGTGGTCCATCGGTATTTTCCTTTCAAGCAGAAGATATATTCATCGCAGTGGCTTAGCCGTACAGCACATGTGGCTGACATAGAGTACACCAATCCCTTTCTTCTCGACGATTCAGTATCGATCTACAGGTCGACCGCGTCTCGATCCCGGTTTCTTGTCCCATAACGTCCTCGTACTCCTCCTTTCTCAACTGCTCGAGTTATCGAAGCGGCCAGGGTAATCGAGAGCTGGAGTGTGATAACCGCGGGATGCCGTACACACAAGTCCAGAGCGCGTGCGCTGTCGCGGTTTCCGCCTCTGGTCGGTAAAAAAATCGTCCTCACAGGCAGAGATGTACACGCAGGGGGACCGCCCTTGAAGTCTAGCCGAGAAACACATACGTGTGTGCACGACGCACGCCCCCCACCACCATACATTGCGACGTCTGCATCTATAAAAAGGTAGCTAAACGCTTATCGGGCATTAAGCGAGTCATGCGACTCAAATATGATTTCAAAAGCTACTTCTGGGTCGTTTTTACAGAAAAACGAGACTCAAAAAACAACTGCACTCGGTGAGATGTGAGAAACAAAGGTGAAGAACGGGCGACGTATTTTCTTGCTTGCACACGTAGGCGCGCAGCTCGTTATGAAGGAAAATGCGATCACGCATAATAGTATCTCTCTCATCCCGATGACTAAGAGTAGAAATACGTGTCCTTCTTCGTACAAAGTAAGTGACTCACTTCTCACCGAGACTCTCAAAGTTTGGAGGGGAGTTTTGAGTAGAAATACTTAGGGTGTCGGTAGGAGATTCGAGATCTACGAAGGTCAGGGCCCACGAGAAAGTTCGTCTGTGTTGGGAATGCCTCGCGTGTTGCTTTACAAGCGCAGCCGCCCTCCACATAACCCCAGCAGTATGGTGCCTTATATAGAGTAGTAGTGCCGGCGATTCACGGTTACACCAGGGGAGGGGCACATTGGAGAAGGAGAAGGTTTGGCTGTCGAAGAAAGCGAAAAACCCATTTGCCACAAACATATGTGCGTAATTAATAATCCCCATTGTATACCCGCCTTGCTAACAATTTGGCAGATGGTCGTGTGTGTTTCACTCCTTGCAAGACTTCCATCAACATCTTCTCCTCTCCGTCGCCGCCATCTTTGCTCGAAGCAGAAGAAATGTCCGCCACCAGATCCACCACACCAAGGGGCCAAAGCTTTCCGCGCTGGTGGTAACCTCTTCCTTTTTTCTCGCTATCAGGTCGAGGATGTACATCGTTGGCAACCGGCAAAACAGTATACGCCTGACCGAAGTTTTCTAGAATTACTATCGTCTCGGTTTACACCAAGGAAAAGTAGAGTTAGGATGCGTGAAAGGTGCATGCTGTCTCCACTGGTGCTGAAAGTAGAAAAGTAAACGAAAATAGCATTCAATGTTTTGTTGACAAAAAAAAAAAACGATTACTAACACGTTAACCCAACCGATTATATTCAATTTTCCGTTCCCACTACGGTGGTTCAAATTTCAGTTAGTTTTACTTACGCTGGACAAATATAATATATACAGAAACATATCAAAAACAATGAGTAGGGGGATTTCGGACGGGAAGGGAGAAAGGAAGATGGTAAGGACCTTTTGGTGGTGGTAGTGGACCAACACCGGGAAGAACACAATAGCGACCGTTGGACGATGCCGAACTGGCCGACTATTCTGAAGGAGTGGTACGGGCTGTTGGTCAAGCCGAACAAGCCACGTGCTGTGAATGGAAGTGAATGTCACGAACCGTTTTTCTTCTTCTTCTTCTTTTTCTTTCTTGGCCTAACAACCTCTTAAGGTCGTGCCTGCCATTTCTGGCTTACTAGAATTATTGATACCGCATAGTTGGTTAGTCAATCCTCACTATGGCCCAGATGAGACTTGAACCCCGGTCCTGCCGTGTGAAGACCGGCGCCGCTGTCGCATCACCACCGAGCCGCCCTAACGAACCGTTGGACAGTGCCGAACTGGTTGCAAACTGAAGGGAAAGTGGGATATGAAAGAAAATAATGGTAACAAAACTAAACACACCGAAGAACACTACAGAGTGTCGAAATGTCGCTACTCGCCAAGCGCCTTCAGATCCATTCTTTAAAGAAGGTTGAAATAAATCTCGCTTCAAATTGTTACTCTGCTCAAACCTTCTTTCTTCTTCTTTCTTGAATGATTGTATCGATAATATTAATCATTCACCGTCAGTTACCCGTGCCATGTCGCTAACGTGTTAGAAATGGATTTTGTAAATTCGGGAAAAAGCAAGAATTGATACCCATATATGCCACTCGTATACATCATGTACGTCACAGAGACATTGTAACTTCATGGATCAGCACTGATTAACATCAGATCGATTTGTCAGTTTATTAATGCTACAAATACAGCCATTTGAAATCATCCTTCCGACCTGCAAAGAAACCGGAATACCAAAATGACCCTTTAAAAGCCTCTTGGATCTTTTGCTTTCCCATTTACGTATGCAGTACAAACTCTAAAAATAATATCCGCCTACTTTCACTTTATGCGTCACGATCTCGAAGTTGGGGTACAGTTCAGAGAGACCCCTAACCATTCCCGTTGTGGTACGCTAACCAACAAAGACGCTCAATCCATCTCTCCCCGTTGGCCAGCCAAGGGAGGGCGCATAGCTATATCCACACTCCAGTGGTGGGGGTCTCTAAATGTAAGGTTATTGGCCCTGGACAAATCCAAACTTCAACTTCAATAGAAACTTAAATGGGTTTTGGTGCGGTAAAACAGAGTTTTGCTGGCACAAAACTGCAATTAAACAGTTGCATTCAGTCAACCAGTACTATGTTTAGGTTGAACAACAAAACTGTTGGTAGGAGGAGTTCGGTACAGTGAACTTGCTTACACGGAGTTGAACTCGTTCCAGTGTTTCAGCCGTTATAGGAAAACGATAAGTGAGAGGTTCCGTTCGATACTATTTATATGAAAAGATAATTTATCCGTTTCATGACGAAGTAAAGCTCATTATCATTATTGGGTTGATCGCTCGACAGAGAACATCGGATAGGTGTTTACACCACATTAAGTTTAAAATTGGTAACACCCTCCTACACCCTTTCAGGTCGATACATTCAGTACGTAAGTGGCGAAGAAGAAGCGTGATGGATAGACGGAAGGGGAACGTCTACCACTGCAATGACGCAATTTCGCAGAAGAACAATCGCATCACATTACGCCACCATGACGATGTTTATATATCTGTGCTGCATGAATTGACACACGAAGGCGTCTCTCCATATTGCATGAGTAAGGTGAGTTGGTTGGTTGGTAGGTTATAGTTTATAGAGGCTCTGATTCATTTAACGCCAATCTGGTGAATTCCAATGTGCGCATCTCCACTCTGCAAGCTTGGAATATGTGGAGCATATTTCTTATTCGATTTTTTTCTACAGCTGCCTTCAAGTACTCATTTGCTAATCTACATATTAAGAACTTATAGGAAACTCCACTTAATTAATGACTGGTTCGTGGGGACATGGGGATCGTGGGAAGACTGCCGTATCGCTTATGGAAATCAATCACCAACCACCTTCTAGATGGTGCGCGATGGAACCGTGAATGTACGAGAACCACCATCACGGCGACACCCCGATTGGAGTAATGACAGGGCCACACGGGGGACGTGGAAAACCACGTTGGCCTCTCTTGTACTGTCTATTTTTAACCAAACGCAGCACAACGAAATAAAAAAAATACGACGTCGATAAGCAGCTGCGGGCAATGAGTGATTTGATAAAAAAAAAATTTGATCAACAAGAAACAACAGATTCAACCTGCAGTGTAGCTCTTATAGTTGCAGCTCTTTCTTACTAACTAATACCTATACGAGACTGGCAGTATGCCATGTCCCGTTCTTTCATTCTCTTTGGCGCATGGCGCAGAGTCTATTGTTTCCTGCTTGAAGGTAGCAACAGGCACAATGAGGGCATGGTTTTAGTCTCGTGGATGACCTTATTCCTTCCACACCAGGGTTTCCCTCAGCCTTCAAATCAAGAATGTTCGTCACTATTAAAAAAAAAACGCAAAAAGCCTAACGTCGTCACTCGCTATTGCGTCTTTGTTATAACCTGTTTGCCATCCTGTTTCACCACCACTACTATCGCAACATACACTGTCAGAGAAAATATTTTAAATCCTAAGCATTATTTGTATCCGTTTACTAAATGTAGTATAATTTCCATTATATCACACACCTGATTTTCCTTGCCACACTTTCACAATATTAAAACCCAATAAATTCGCGATGCACTCACACACACTCGCATACTACACTATTCAATCGTCTCGTACACACAAAAAAAACGGCAAGAAACAAAGAGCAAGAGCAAAACAGCACCAGTCTCGTCGACGGTAGGCACCTTTCTGAGTACGTTGGCCGTCGACTGGCACTGGTAAACTCAGTGCAACTACGTCTCGTTCACTGTGTGCGTGAGTTAAGTTTTGTTCGCGAACGTGCAATCGTCCAACGAATGTAAATGTGTGCATAAGGAAATGTATGCAGCTTCACAACCAGCACCTACAATACTAACCGACATTTCTTTTGATCTTTCATTTTAGCAATAGTGCTTTTGATCATTATATCTCACACATGCATACATTCACACACAACGCTAGTTTTACGAATCTAGTGATACATTGTGACACATAAAAACCTGCCAAAGTGGGACCAACGTGTGTTTACTAGAACTAATCATATGAATCATCTGGAAAAAAACCCCCCTCAAAATTTATGCAATCTTGTTTGGTAAAAAAGTTTTAAAACTAAATAATTACCAAGCTAGGGGAGCGAATATAGCAGGAACAATGAATTTCTCTATAAGCCACATCCCAACGGGTTTGATTGCAACACAAACAAGGCCATGTGGAAACAGTTGTGCTAGTGTTGGTGTATCAGCTGGCCTTCACTAATAACCGCAGCGAACGCACACAACCGTCCTACCCTGTAACTAGGAAGCGACGTCGATTGTACGTGATTATCTTGACGAGGTATTTCTGTCTGACTGAATCGTTTTGCTGCAAATTAAAGGCAATCTACATTCCATCTAGCTCAGGTTATCAGCTTATTTCATCTACAAAATCTGAACGGATGTGTATTGCGTCTTTATTTGACTCGCCACAACGCCATACACACCACGATGGTAGGGGATAGGAGCAGACGGGGCATTTGATTGGAGGAGGAAGAAAAAGTCATCAAAAACCCTTTCCCACTGACTCATCAGCCAATGGAAATAGAACAGCGTATAATCGCTTCGAATAAAATAAGCTTACACATACCTGATTTTCCATGCCACCGTAAGCACTTTCTGCACGTTATGAAAGGTTAAAAAGCAACCCAACTATGCACACACACACACTCACAACACACAGCATAGAGCTTCAGAGCGTTTCAATACGTTCACGTTCACTGCGTTCAGAGCGAAAGAAAACAACACCAGTCTCGCCGACGGCTAGCACCTTTCTGCGAAGCATCTCTACACTGGGCGCCGTCTTCAACGGGCCTTTATCCGATGCGTATGTGTATGTGCGCGTAATAGCGATGTAGCAAAACGCGAGCAAACGTGCGCATGCATGTGTGCGTTTGCGTTTGTAAGCGAATGTTGGTGAGCGAGGGGAAACGTACGTGGCAACCAGATTGGCTGTGGGTTTTGCGTTCGATTTCGTTCCAAAGCAACCCTGGCACACAGCGATCGTACTTGCTTGACATCAACAATCCAATGGGTACAGAGGAGTTCGATAAGACGTTGAAAATATTTTCCTTCTTTCCATGTGTTTTCACCTCCCCAATCGGACATGCTGCTCTGGTGCACGTAGACCACCAGTGTTTACTTTGTTTAAGCAATGATACACCTGTAGCTGCCCAGCAAAACACGGTTTAAGCTGAACAAATCAGTAAAAACAACTCCAGTTGTAGATGGATATGGAGAATGGGATGTGTTCGTTATCACTGCTTCTGAATATGTTTACTTTTCAGAAGCAGCACTTTACTTGATTTGTCTTTGTTTTATACTGGTAGAAATTTACTTATTAATACATATCAGGTTGGGTTATTCGGCGCCATTGTCATGACATGGCCCGCTCCCTAGAGCCTATGATGATTAACCTAAGAGCTCGTCATTGCAACGGATTCTCCATAGTCCTTCCACACACATTCTTCTTCTTTAGCTCTCTTCTCTTTAGATCAATCCTGCATACGGAAAGACGGTTTGGACTTGATTCGATATATGGTTAACCATATTTTCCCTTCCACGTACACAGAGCAACTTAGAGGAAGGAAGCATTCGTCAGTTTAGGACAAATGCTACATCACATGAGGCTTTTGTGGATTTTAGGACTATAAATAGTTCGCGCCTGTCCGTCAGGATCGATGTGTCGAGCGCAGAAATTTCCTTACCGATTGGCAACCACCACGTATCTCAACATCGGGTTGATAACTCTGGAACCCAACAACGGTGGAAGTTTACAAAACTTGAAAGATGTTTTATCCTACGTCACACAAAACCATACCATACCGAAAACGCAAAGTAATGTTCTGCTCTAAACATAAAATAAATTAACTACCCAAATCTTTTCGCTTTTGTCACCATCGCATATTCGTATTCATATTCAGTTCATTATTAATTAAATACTAGAAATTTCGATCTGTTACCCCCAGCACAATAGTGGGGCTACAAAGTTCTTCAATTAAATCATCCTTTTCTCTCTTTGGCTGGGCCCTCTGCAGGATTTGTTTCTAGGACATGGCGTAGTTCATAAGAAATTTCTGCAAAAGAGAAAACGTACATTAAACTTCTTCTGTTGGTTATGGCATGTCGTGTAGCGCGTACCTTCACCGGCGGGAAGGCATTGGTAAATGTGAGACCAATACTTCGCAGGGCAACCGTAGGGACAAAGTCGGTCGAGTAGAGCCGCTGGAGGCTGTGCGTGGTTAGCAGCACCGGTACGTTGTGTTTCAACCGTTGCTGTTCGTATTTGAGCAGCTCGCTGAGGTTGCTAATGCCTAGTCCTGCGTAGTTTGCATCGGCCAACACATCCACCAGCGTCTGCACGTCACCAAAACCCAGGTTAACGCCCTGACCGGCAAGCGGATGTACACGGTGCGCAGCGTCACTGTAATAGGGGAGAAAAATCGTCAAAACGTCATTTGGGACAGTCGATTGGGTTTGGTTTTTTTCCCGCTGAACGTCACTTACCCGATCAAGCAGACACCCTGTCCCACGTAAGTGCCGGTATGGCCGAGTCCGAGCGGAAACGCAGCACGAGATTTGGCCACCTCCGTCTCAACGACCGGGGCCGCCTCCAGCCGCTGGCCGGTCGTTTGCTTGACGAGCGAATTGACACCTTTCATCACATCGTCCACCAGTGTATTCCGTGGCATCGGTTTGTGCTGTTATTGGGGATAGGATATTAAGACACAGTGTAAGTTCATCGTAGCTCGTCTTATGTCTTGCGCGGCCGTGTGGCCAACTTACGAAGGCAGCATTAACGGCAGCGACGAACGAATCACCGTCGAGCTGTAGCAGTCGTTTCGCTTCAGCTACACTGGTTGACCACACGAGGGAGCTGGTATCATCGCTCAGGGGTAGCAGTGCGATCGGGCCGGTTGGCAGAAAACGCTGCCAGGCGGTAACGTTGTCGGTGGGACCGTTGGCTAGCCGTAGCGTTGCCACTACACCCATCTGATTGTAGGCGAGCGCGAAGTTTTGAACACCCATCTGCCGGCGCACCAAGGAATTGAAGCCGTCCGCACCAACCTGCCGGATGGAGAGAAAGATAGAGAGAGAAAAAGAGAGAGAGAGAGAGAGTGAGAAATTGAACGCAACAGAACGAGACGATTAGTCATGTTTGACCATACAGGGGACGACATCACACATCGGGTGGACAGGAATGGAACGTGTCTTAATTATAACAGCTTGACACAACATGTGATGTTCCTTTCCACTGCCTGCACATACCACATTACAGTATCTGCCGACTGTGTTTCCAAAAACCTGAGCAGCGAATGTCGGCGGTACCGGATGTACGCTCGTTGTCGCGCAATGCGCAGCGGAAACCAATCAACATGGGCTCGTTAGAATCCGCTGGGAGTCGCTAGTCCCGACGCAACACATCGGCTAACAAACAGAACCAAACAAAAAGCGACGAGTGCTAATTAACAACGCTACACCTAACGTATATGCCCTTTTCCAACAACTTTTTTTTCCCCCCAGTGTGAGACTTTCCTGACACCAAGAGGCAAGATTTTGGAGCACGCACCCCACGGGGGATGCAGAATGGCTATAGAGTGTCTGCATTCAATTTCATTCATTCCTAACCTCACGAAACCGTAGATGGAACATGTCGGTGGCCTCCTCCTTTATCTCCCCCTCCAAAAATGGTCCAGGAGCTGCTTGCCCAAAGAGAGCTAATGGCGGGCGACGAGTTTCCATTTCAATTTCACCACTTTACCATTGCCAGTGTGGTGTCAGAGATTTTCCACCCGAATTCGATTTCCCGTACCAAGCATCTCGCTCACACACACGCTTCTGTTGGCATCTTCTAATTGGACAAAGTGGGGGATGGCACACTCCATTTGGATCTCATTTTCCCTGTACCGCAGTGTGTCGGATTCGGGGTAGTGTGAAGTAGGTGGCATTGAGGAAGGGAGAAACCGAAAAAAAAACATACAACAAGAAAACAGCAGACCCGTCTGTCCCTGGCATGCTTGTTCGCACCTTGCTGAGATTCGCGCCGAAGAGATGTTTCAGCATTGCTGTCTTTATCCCGATCGTGTGCATCCCCATTCCGCCGGTTGTGATCTTGCTAATGGTCGCTCCCTCTCTCTCTCTCTCTGTCTTTCTTTCTCTCTGTTGCTCTCTATTCGCTGTACATCTTTGATTTTTCTCGCCATTTCCTCCCAGCGCTACAGGGGGGCAAGATACGTGGCTTAGAAAATGGGAAACGATCATCGCGCGTTCCGAATGTACCGCACCGGGACGGGACGAGGGATGACGGCAGCCGGGACCGGGGATCGGGTCGTCCTTGGATGTCGGGTGGGTTTCACCGGCGTCCGTACACGAAGCCGACGTTCAGTCGGCGCGTAG
This sequence comes from Anopheles maculatus, assembly GCA_002091835.1. Taxonomy (NCBI): domain Eukaryota; kingdom Metazoa; phylum Arthropoda; class Insecta; order Diptera; family Culicidae; genus Anopheles; species Anopheles maculatus. Next base: position 43,412 of record KZ063445.1, on the reverse strand, counting down.
TGTTTCAACGGTTCGGAAGAGGCGTCACCTTCCAAAAAATTTCGCCTCTCAGTTACTGTTTGTCTTGGCGCTGTGTACCTGGAAACTTAAGACATTGTGTAGTAGACTAATTCTGTGTTAGCAATTGTGAACTTGAGCGTGGGTGTTGATCGGTGTGCAAATTTTATGCGATTCAACACGATGGTGATTGACGACACCTCTGGACCTTAAACCCTTGTCAGGTGCATCCTTATACAGGTGACGCTTAATGTAGGGCCGCTTTCGATGTTTGATGGATCCATATATATATCATCTTCGTTTCATCGATCAACCAGCGTTTGTTGAACAACAAAGAAACACTTCATTTTTGAACCTTTAGAATTTACACAACTTCAACTACTTTCGAAGGTACAGCCAATACATGATTTCAGTCAACCTTCAACCTACCGGGGAAAACGTTGAAGCAGCCTGTGCCATGTAACTGGCACGTGCCAATGTCCGGAAAACACAGTGGAAAATGGAACGAAAAAACCCTCATAACTTCCCTCCTAAAACGTCAAGAAGGAAATAATCCATTTTCAACTGTGACATACGCCACCGTTCTTTAAGAGAGGAAGAGATGCACTCACACACACACACACACGCGCTTCTAGAGCGAAGAAATGTTATTTTTCTCCATCCAGTCTCTTGTGTACTGATTTCATATCATATTTGGTAACCCGTACAAGCAACAAACACACCATCACTGCCGGGAGGATATCGGTTACGAGATTTATGAATGCCTACACCGCTCTTTCCTCCATTATCGGACACCATAAATATTGCTAATTAAAATCTGCATCAGCAGTCGAGTCTCTAGATAGAGTTTACGTTTCGTGTAACCAACCGACCGACCAGAAAGGAACACGGCACTTAAACCTCATCTCGCTGGATACCGAAAATGAATATTTTGTTTACAAATTCCAACCACCGGCGGTAAACCTATCGCTTTCCGCCATCGTCGTGTTTGGGGCGGGGGCACCATCATCTTCCAGAACACACCACTCACAGACCGAGCGAATCTGCTTTCTGGTGGATGTTGGAAGGTACTTGAGGATTAGAGATTGAGACTGTAACGATCAAGTTTGGCACGAAAGTGATGATACTGGAGCGATATGGATTGATGTATCCAGAACAGATCAGCACAAGTACCTGCCAACCTAAGTATACGCAAGACCTTAAACTATGGAGCTAATTGGGAAGGGAAGGACGGAATGAGCGGATCATACCTAACCTGCGGTGAAATTGGTTAGAAGCGTGATACACTAAACAAATCACTCGTTGCCTGCTTAAATAACGATCGCCTACGCAAATCTTGCTCCCCGGGTGTTTGGATCGACGGCCGTTGTTGTGTGTAGATGGACGGATGGTGCGTCGGGTGATCCCCAAACAGCAGAGAGTCGCAACGACCCAGGACTATTCTCACGGGACATGTGATGCACACTGTGCGCTTCTAAGAACCTCCTTGGAAAGAATCACAATCCTCTGTACCGCATTAGACGTAATTATTGTTTGTGTTGCTCTGCATCATGAATCTCACCAGAGTGTAGCACGCGGTACAGGCGTTGATGCTGTTTGGTGGCAACGTTTACATAAACATACCTCCTCCCGCGATACAAGTTGAGCTAGGAGAAGCACTTTCGTAGGGTTTCATCTTTTCCGCTCCACCATTTGCCGCCCAAAGAAGGCAAAACTGTAGGGGGGCAA
>KZ063445.1:15539-38274 GCA_002091835.1 Anopheles maculatus | reverse complement strand
ATTGTGTGGTTGTTGTGTTTAATTTTTGGCCACTTTCGATCTGCTGCTTCACCACCATATGCCCTGAGCCTGTACGCGGTATAGCGTGCGCACACGCCTTTGGCACGCCATTTCCGCGCACTTATTTTTATGTTTTCCACTTAATAGCCGGTTGTTTACTTAAGCGGCATTTTGGGCAGTTTCGACACCGGTCGGTAACAGTGTACAGCGGCAAAGCGATGTTGGGGTTATTCACAGGATTTAGCGAAACTGACGCCGAGCTCGACACTAAGCGCTTTTCCAGTGCGCTGCGCGTACGTCATCGGCGTATTGAGGAATTGAATTTTCCGTCCCGACTTCATCCCAGCGTTATCACTCATAGCAACTTATCGTTCCACACTCTCGTTGCAGCTAAAATCAGGTTCGCTGGCAGTTTGATTGCATACTTTGAGGCGTGTGTAGGATATCTTCAATCGGGCTCGAATGTACCCAAGAACAGAATGGACACGGTGCGCTTTTCAATCATTGTATGAAAAACATTAATATACACTCACACAACACACTTGATAGATAACGCTCTTAATACATTCCGCAGGAAAATGAGATGCGCTGGGAAGACGAGTATCGTATGTACTACCAGGAAGCGGACGATGGTAGCGAACCAACGGATAGTGTAGGACGCTTTCGGCTAAGCATATCGAGCGAAAGCGATGTCGGTGGTGTGGAAATCTCGTCTCCGAACCAACCACACGACTTCGGAACGGGACGGGAAGGCCAGGAAGAGATCTGGGCTTACGCTGATATTGAGAGTGGATTGAAGGAGTTGCCGGGTGGTGAGCGGATGGCTGAACTGTTGGCGTGCAGTTTGGTACCGGCCAGTGACATCCTGCAGGACACTAACGAACAAAAGGATACTGTGCTACTGCTAGCGGTTTGGTACAGCAAGCACGACCTGCTGCGGAAAGTTCTCGCCGTGGAGGGTGCTAATGCGAACGTCTGTGATGCGGCGGGTCGCACAGCGCTCCATCTTGCGTGCTACATCGGTGACTACAAGGCGACGGAATTGTTGCTTCAGCATGGTGCAAAAGCACAGTGCTGGGATCGGGAGAAGACGGCTACGCCACTGCACTGTGCTGCCAGGTAGGGTTTGCCCAACCAATGCAACATCAAGCACTGATCTGATTGAGATTGTTTTCTGCTTCTAGCTGCGGTAGTCTGGAGTGCGTGACGTTACTACTAGCACAGAACGTCGACATCAACGCCGGTATTGAAAAGCACTCAGCACTGCACTATGCAGTCATGCGCAACAGTAAGCGTTGCGTTGAGTATCTGCTCAAGCACGGGGCCAATCCAAACACACCGCAGGTATACACGCAGACACCACTCCATGTTGCAGCCGCCCTCGGGTACAGTGAGTGTATGGAGCTACTGATCACACACGGTGCCGATGCACGATCCCAGTACGGCCAGAAGAAGATCACCGCGCTGCATCTGGCCGCGTCTGAAAACTATCTCGACTGTGTGCGGTTATTAGTGGCGGCTGGGGCTAACATTGACGCACGGAATCGGGACCAGCAGACACCGCTACACCTAGCATGTCTGTCACAGTGCCATGAAACGGTCACGTTCCTCATTGCCCATCGTGCCGATGTCCATGCGGTGTACCGGGATGGTCGAACAGCACTGCACGCATCGATCGTGAAGGAGTCCCGGTTTTGGGATTGCACGTTGAGCTTGCTCAAGGCAAAGGTGGACGTCAACCGGGCGGACAACTTCGGCTACACGCCACTGCACATTGCGGCACTGAATGAGTTCAGTACGTGCGTGTACATGCTGATCGAGTACGGTGCGGACATAACGGCGCGGACGAACGGTGGCGTATCGGCACTTTCGTTCATTATACGCCGTACGCCCGAAATTATACCACGCTACGTGGATAAGCTGGATGCAGCGATCAGTGTAAACAGTATACACGAGATCGGTGATGTGGACTGTGAGATACGGCTTGACTTTCGGCTGCTCGTACCCAACAATGACCGTGGTGAGACGGAACTGCTGCTTGCCTTCATTGAGGTTGGCCAGAAGCGCATCCTAAAGCATCCCCTGTGCGAAACGTTCCTGCTGCTAAAATGGCGTCGAATTAGAAAGTTTTTCATCTTTAGTTTGTTCTACCACGGGTTGTTTGTGCTGCTGTTTACTGCGTACGTGCTGGGCGTGTACGTGCAGGACTGTAGGACGGATCACTGCACGACACCACCGTACATACCGGCCATCGGGTACATTATTATCCTATTCAATCTGATACTGCTGACGAAGGAAATTTTCCAAATGATGCACGGGTTCGTAAGCTACGTCCGGTACTGGGAGAACTGGTTGCAGTGGAGTATCGTGATCGGAATATTTCTCTGCACGGTGAGTGTAATCCACCGCGACGGTTCACCGCAGCAAATGGAATGATTTCTTTTTTCCCCCTACCCAGCACAACACACTGAACGAATCGAACGCCATCATGAACTGGCAGCATCATGTCGCTGCGGTTGTTATATTTCTGGCCTGGCTCGAGCTAATGATGTTGGTCGGCCGATTTCCAATCTTTGGGCTGTACGTGCAAATGTTTACAACTGGTAGGAAATGGATTTGCATGAATACTGTGGTTAGGGTTGCGGGCAGCGAAAATCCTCAATGGCATTATAGAATGAGCGCGTGTATACAAACACGCTGGTATCAAAGCTTAGCCAAGGAAATAACTAAGTCATTAAGAAAAATCCTCCCAATGATGGGGCGATTTAAAGTTGCTGTTAGATTAATATTTGACCTCGCCAAAACTTTGCTTTCAGTTGCGGTCAACTTTTCCAAATTTTTGATGGCCTACTGCTGCCTGCTGGTTGCATTCGGGCTGAGCTTCTGCGTGCTGTTCCCCAACTATATCGCCTTCAAGGAGATACCTCGATCGCTGCTCAAAACCATCGTCATGATGGCGGGAGAGCTCGAGTTTGAGGACATCTTCTACGGGGAAAATCTAAAGATCGAGTACCCAGCCACCGCACACGGTATGTTTCTCGCCTTCGTCCTGCTGGTAACCGTCATCCTGACCAACCTACTCGTCGGTTTGGCCGTCAGCGACATTCAGGGACTGCAGCAATCGGCCGGGCTGGACCGACTGTCCCGCCAGGCGGAACTTATCTCACGCCTCGAGAGTCTCATGTTTTCGCGCCTGTTGCGCAAAGCACCGATAAGAATATGGGCCATCTTTCAGAAGATTGCGCTGCTCAAAACGTCCCGCTGTCGGTTACACTTTCGTGTTAAACCGAACGATCCACGCGAAAAACGGGTAAGACTGGTTCACAAAAACAAAGCACCGAAAACCCTCTCAACAACACACGTTGCACATTTTGCAGATCCCACGAGAGCTTATTACCTCTATCTATAAGCTGGTCGCGGAACGGCGCGAACGTAATCAATCGATTAGCCGAAGGCGAACCTACCGCAACATGCAAACGTTCAACAATTTCCTGCTGGACGAGGTGGACTCAACTGTCATGTTGCGGCGCAAACACTACAAAACGGCCAACAAGAACCGGGGGATGCGCCCGGATACCATGCCACCGGGAGTAGTGCCGGGACGACAGTCTTCCAATGGTGCAACGTTAAAAACGCTCGAAGAGAACCAAAAAACCATCATCAAACGATTGGAAGAGTTGGGCAGAGAGCTCGACATTGTTAAAAGTAGAATAAAAAAGCTTTAGACAGTAACACAACCGGGTGTACGCTTTTACTTACCAGCAGATCACATTTGAGGGTTTCACCGTCCGCCAGCTGTACGGTGCTTTTGTCGGCACCGTCCCGAATCAGCTCACACGAAGCTAGTTTCGATGAGTAGCGAACACGCACATTCGGTACGCTTTCTAGTTGCCGGTAGATGCTGGCCAGCAGTACATCGTTCTCCACGATCCAGGAGATGTTCTCGGCGAAATCGTCGTAGTTGAAGGTTATCAGAGCGTCCGAGCAGGCGTCCCATACCTGCATCTTTAGCACCGGTTTGACGCGGGTGCGTTCAATCTCGTCCCATGCGCCGATCGTCTTCATCAATCGGTACGTGCCCTTGCTGATTGCTGACACCCGGTTGCTGTACTGTTCGGTGGACGGTTGCTTGAATCCGGCCGCTGCCTCTAGTAGCAGGATGTTTTTATTCTCCAGTCGGGTATTTTTACCTACGATTCATATACAAAAATTGTGGTTAAAGATCGGTCCTTTGCTCTAAACGCATCGTTGCTTTACCGAGAGCGCAGGCTAGTGCTGTACCGACCATTCCACCGCCGACGATGATGATGTCGTAGTGCTGGTTGCCTGCGGTGTCCCGGTCTGCTGTGGCATGCCGGTTGCTGCTAAACACCGATAAGGCACGCCATTGCACGGCGCTGTTTCGATTAATTGCATTACGTTGGGAATATTTCACCAGAGTTGTACATAACAGCCGGTTCATTTTCGTTTCGCGTACAATAACAAAACACACAACACTGTTTGACAGCTGGGAGCGCGTTTGACAGCTCGATTGTGCTGCATTGGTATGGGATGTAGAAAATGTTGACAGCTCAAGGCGCGTGCCAATCTGCAGTGTGGCGCACACATAATACCCAACAGAACTTCGAACAGGATGGTCGGCGGGTTAATTTTTAAAATCATCCGACAGCTAAACATAAACTGTAACGCGTAAAATTCACCATTATGCCTGCAAACAGGAAATGTTACGGAGGTGATATCTTGACAAAGCACCTTAGCACCAGTTGGAGTGCCCAACTACTACCGTTACACAATGTTGAGCAATCCTTAGCCGACAGGGCAACGCAATTGCAGGGACACCCATAGAGTGTAACGTACTGCTAGTGACTGGTAAAGCCCCACAGTAATGCCCTTCGTAAACTCACTCCAACGATACGCTTTATTTAAACCAATAAAGCAAATTCCGACCATGCGCTGGAATGACTGCCAAAGCCAAGGCGGAGTGTATGACGCACGTTTGCTTGCGAGTAGATTTAAACCTTCTTACCTCTCCGCGATGTTGGCAGTTTGCCCTTACCTGTCACCAATTTCCCATCGGTATGGCGTAACGTTTAAAGCCGATTAAACTCATAACCACAGTGCCATCGTACCGCGTGGTTCAGTCGTACCGTTACCTGTCCAGTCCAGGCGCGGAGCGTCCATAATTGATTGACGGTGGCTACTAGACAGCGCTCGCTAAAAAAAAGGACACCCAGCACGATGTGAGAATTCATGCACACAAACGCAAATACACACATCCACTAGAGCTACTGAGGGGTAGTTACGACACATTTAGCGAGACATGGTGGCGTAACGGTCACTGGTACGCTTTAGAACATCACTTTCACTAGGGAGTTTGGCCAGAAACGTGCCGGTGGACGTCCGGAACACACTTACACCCGTGTCGTGAGTCTCATACGCGGGCCGGTTAGAGTAGCTGGCGATCCACAGCACAGCCGTGAACAAGCTTAGTCTAGTGAACGCTGTCCACCAGGGAACACCATCATCATCCGCAGACAGTAGCAGAAGAAAAAGTGAGCCACCAGCAGTAACTATCCCCAGAGTATCGGTCAACGATGGACAATGGTGACAATAGGGCGGCCGAACCGCTGTATGCCCGGGACGCGGAAACGGCCGACGGTGGTGTGTTTGCGAAGAAGAAGGAAGAACCCAAATGGGTCCGGGTGATCGTGGTGTGCATCTATCTGTTCACGGTGTCGTTTGCCGCGCTGCTCCTATCACTGTACTACATCTTCTTCTGGAATCCAAAGATTGAACCGTACGAGGATGACAGCCCGGAACGGTTAACGGGCTGTGATCAGGGCGATTAGCAGCGATCGGTTTCAACGTGGCGCCACCAGCAGCATCAATCAATCCATCCAAATATTATGGCAGTTATTAGTTTTAAGGTGAGTTTATGGAGGGGTTTTGCTAATGGCTGGACAGTGTATGCTTGTGCAGTTTTAGTGTGAAGATGGGGAATATTATGCAACTACACCATTCAAAGATCCAAACAACTGGACAGGTACTCCTGCTACCGACGACCGACCATAATAGGATTAACGGCACGTAGCGTTACATAAAATACAGTTCTTGTATGTTCACCATCTTCGTGAAGATTACGTTCGTAATATTTCCGACCGCGTAACTGAAACGATGGCACGAGGGCACGCTATTCTTTAATGTAGATTATTGTTAATCGGTTAGCAAACATCGTTCAGCCGATTCAATTGGCCGATCATAAAGCCTCATACTCTACGTGTTCTCTATCGTATATGCCCGTCTTGGATAGAGGTAGGCGTCTCATTATGAACTGATTTTTGTATGTTGTGGTTGCAAGCCTTAATAAGGACTTTTTGATAACTTCAGACATAACAGAGCACCTGAAATCTCACCAAGTCTCGTGGTGCGCAGCAACTATTTTGATCCCCAACGGAGGAGACATGATCTCCAAGGATTTTTTCTTCTTTTCAGGTACTACAATCTCTGGAGGTTTGGGCCTTCCTTTTTGAATTTAATATACTTCGAAGCTGAAACCTTAGCTTTGTGTACACTCTTCATATTGAGTTTCGGTCTATCCTGCCTGGCTTCCCTGACTTAATTTACCTGCAACTGCGTATGGGGGCATAAGATTAGGTCTCCAAGGATAGGTTCCCTAAATGTTTTAACCAGTGTCTAATATATGGAAAGTCTTGAACGTTCTTGACCCCTGCAACACAATGTTATTCGAGGAACTTTAATGTACTAATTCTACAATCAATCGTAGAGTCCCTCGTCTATTAGATAACTAGCATCAAGTCCTTTACTAGAACTCCTTGGTTATCAGACATCGTTCCCTCAGTCCGAAAACGCTGTCCGCTTCAAATTTTAGAACTTGAAAGCTTTCTAATGTTTAACTTCATTGTCCAAAGCATGCTAGATACTTCTCGATGCTTCATTAACAATTGCACAAGGGGGAAAAAAACTCTTTCCAACAGCAGTACACACCACTGTGCGCGCACGAAGGATTCCCGTTGTTTTCCCGCTCATTTTTCGTACCATTGAGGCTCTCGCACGCATTTTGGCTCTCGCAAACATTAAACGAAAACCCCCGAAAAGAAAAACCGACATCACATTTTCCGACATCGGGCATTATGTGCATGTACATCTTTGATTTTTCTCGCCATTTCCTCCCAGCGCTACAGGGGGGCAAGATACGTGGCTTAGAAAATGGGAAACGATCATCGCGCGTTCCGAATGTACCGCACCGGGACGGGACGAGGGATGACGGCAGCCGGGACCGGGGATCGGGTCGTCCTTGGATGTCGGGTGGGTTTCACCGGCGTCCGTACACGAAGCCGACGTTCAGTCGGCGCGTAGTGTTTCAACGGTTCGGAAGAGGCGTCACCTTCCAAAAAATTTCGCCTCTCAGTTACTGTTTGTCTTGGCGCTGTGTACCTGGAAACTTAAGACATTGTGTAGTAGACTAATTCTGTGTTAGCAATTGTGAACTTGAGCGTGGGTGTTGATCGGTGTGCAAATTTTATGCGATTCAACACGATGGTGATTGACGACACCTCTGGACCTTAAACCCTTGTCAGGTGCATCCTTATACAGGTGACGCTTAATGTAGGACCGCTTTCGATGTTTGATGGATCCATATATATATCATCTTCGTTTCATCGATCAACCAGCGTTTGTTGAACAACAAAGAAACACTTCATTTATGAACCTTTAGAATTTACACAACTTCAACTACTTTCGAAGGTACAGCCAATACATGATTTCAGTCAACCTTCAACCTACCGGAGAAAACGTTGAAGCAGCCTGTGCCATGTAACTGGCACGTGCCAATGTCCGGAAAACACAGTGGAAAATGGAACGAAAAAAAAACCCTCATAACTTCCCTCCTAAAACGTCAAGAAGGAAATAATCCATTTTCAACTGTGACATACGCCACCGTTCTTTAAGAGAGGAAGAGATGCACTCACACACACACACACACGCGCTTCTAGAGCGAAGAAATGTTATTTTTCTCCATCCAGTCTCTTGTGTACTGATTTCATATCATATTTGGTAACCCGTACAAGCAACAAACACACCACCACTGCCGGGAGGATATCGGTTACGAGATTTATGAATGCCTACACCGCTCCTTCCTCCATTATCGGACACCATAAATATTGCTAATTAAAATCTGCATCACCAGTAGAGTCTCTAGATAGAGTTTACGTTTCGTGTAACCAACCGACCGACCAGAAAGGAACACGGCACTTAAACCTCATCTCACTGGATGCCGAAAATGAATATTTTGTTTACAAATTCCAACCACCGGCGGTAAACCTATCGCTTTCCGCCATCGTCGTGTTTGGGGCGGGGGCACCATCATCTTCCAGAACACACCACTCACAGACCGAGCGAATCTGCTTTCTGGTGGATGTTGGAAGGTACTTGAGGATTAGAGATTGAGACTGTAACGATCAAGTTTGGCACGAAAGTGATGATACTGGAGCGATATGGATTGAAGTATCCAGAACAGATCAGCACAAGTACTTGCCAACCTAAGAATACGCAAGACCTTAAACTATGGAGCTAATTGGGAAGGGAAGGACGGAATGAGCGGATCATACCTAACCTGCGGTGAAATTGGTTAGAAGCGTGATACACTAAACAAATCACTCGTTGCCTGCTTAAATAACGATCGCCTACGCAAATCTTGTTCCCCGGGTGTTTGGATCGACGGCCGTTGTTGTGTGTAGATGGACGGATGGTGCGTCGGGTGATCCCCAAACAGCAGAGAGTCGCAACGACCCAGGACTATTCTCACGGGACATGTGATGCACACTGTGCGCTTCTAAGAACCTCCTTGGAAAGAATCACAATCCTCTGTACCGCATTAGACGTAATTATTGTTTGTGTTGCTCTGCATCATGAATCTCACCAGAGTGTAGCACGCGGTACAGGCGTTGATGCTGTTTGGTGGCAACGTTTACATAAACATACCTCCTCCCGCGATACAAGTTGAGCTAGGAGAAGCACTTTCGTAGGGTTTCATCTTTTCCGCTCCACCATTTGCCGCCCAAAGAAGGCAAAACTGTAGGGGGGCAAAGCAAGGGTTGCTTTGCAAAACACTGAAGGGTTGCTACCGTAACCTGAAGAATGCGCATGCTGACGCGTGTTCTGAGGGTTTGCACTCTTTCTCGCTCTCGCTCTACACCCGCCGTGTGCGTTTTATTTGCTAACAGTTGAAAGAACACTCGCCTCGCAAAGATGGTATGGTTGTTGTGTTTAATTTTTGACCACTTTCGATCTGCTGCTTCACCACCATATGCCCTGAGCCTGTACGCGGTACAGCGTGCGCACACGCCTTTGGCACGCCATTTCCGCTCACTTATTTTTATGTTTTCCACTTAATAGCCGGTTGTTTACTTAAGCGGCATTTTGGGCAGTTTCGACACCGGTCGGTAACAGTGTACAGCGGCAAAGCGATGTTGGGGTTATTCACAGGATTTAGCGAAACTGACGCCGAGCTCGACACTAAGCGCTTTTCCAGTGCGCTGCGCGTACGTCATCGGCGTATTGAGGAATTGAATTTTCCGTCCCGACTTCATCCCAGCGTTATCACTCATAGCAACTTATCGTTCCACACTCTCGTTGCAGCTAAAATCAGGTTCGCTGGCAGTTTGATTGCATACTTTGAGGCGTGTGTAAGATATCTTCAAGCGGGCTCGAATGTACCGAAGAACAGAATGGACACGGTGCGCTTTTCAATCATTGTATGGAAAACATTAATACACACTCACACAACACACTTGATAGATAACGCTCTTAATACATTCCGCAGGAAAATGAGATGCGCTGGGAAGACGAGTATCGTATGTACTACCAGGAAGCGGACGATGGTAGCGAACCAACGGATAGTGTAGGACGCTTTCGGCTAAGCATATCGAGCGAAAGCGATGTCGGTGGTGTGGAAATCTCGTCTCCGAACCAACCACACGACTTCGGAACGGGACGGGAAGGCCAGGAAGAGATCTGGGCTTACGCTGATATTGAGAGTGGATTGAAGGAGTTGCCGGGTGGTGAGCGGATGGCTGAACTGTTGGCGTGCAGTTTGGTACCGGCCAGTGACATCCTGCAGGACACTAACGAACAAAAGGATACTGTGCTACTGCTAGCGGTTTGGTACAGCAAGCACGACCTGCTGCGGAAAGTTCTCGCCGTGGAGGGTGCTAATGCGAACGTCTGTGATGCGGCGGGTCGCACATCGCTCCATCTTGCGTGCTACATCGGTGACTACAAGGCGACGGAATTATTGCTTCAGCATGGTGCAAAAGCACAGTGCTGGGATCGGGAGAAGACGGCTACGCCACTGCACTGTGCTGCCAGGTAGGGTTTGCCCAACCAATGCAACATCAAGCACTGATCTGATTGAGATTGTTTTCTGCTTCTAGCTGCGGTAGTCTGGAGTGCGTGACGTTACTACTAGCACAGAACGTCGACATCAACGCCGGCATTGAAAAGCATTCGGCACTGCACTATGCAGTCATGCGCAACAGTAAGCGGTGTGTTGAGTATCTGCTCAAGCACGGGGCCAATCCAAACACACCTCAGGTATACACGCAGACACCACTCCATGTTGCAGCCGCCCTCGGGTACAGTGAGTGTATGGAGCTACTGATCACACACGGTGCCGATGCACGATCCCAGTACGGCCAGAAGAAGATCACCGCGCTGCATCTGGCCGCGTCTGAAAACTATCTCGACTGTGTGCGGTTATTAGTGGCGGCTGGGGCTAACATTGATGCACGGAATCGGGACCAGCAGACACCGCTACACCTAGCATGTCTGTCACAGTGCCATGAAACGGTCACGTTCCTCATTGCCCATCGTGCCGATGTCCATGCGGTGTACCGGGATGGTCGAACAGCACTGCACGCATCGATCGTGAAGGAGTCCCGGTTTTGGGATTGCACGTTGAGCTTGCTCAAGGCAAAGGTGGACGTCAACCGGGCGGACAACTTCGGCTACACGCCACTGCACATTGCGGCACTGAATGAGTTCAGTACGTGCGTGTACATGCTGATCGAGTACGGTGCGGACATAACGGCGCGGACGAACGGTGGCGTATCGGCACTTTCGTTCATTATACGCCGTACGCCCGAAATTATACCACGCTACGTGGATAAGCTGGATGCAGCGATCAGTGTAAACAGTATACACGAGATCGGTGATGTGGACTGTGAGATACGGCTTGACTTTCGGCTGCTCGTACCCAACAATGACCGTGGTGAGACGGAACTGCTGCTTGCTTTCATTGAGGTTGGCCAGAAGCGCATCCTAAAGCATCCCCTGTGCGAAACGTTCCTGCTGCTAAAATGGCGTCGAATTAGAAAGTTTTTCATCTTTAGTTTGTTCTACCACGGGTTGTTTGTGCTGCTGTTTACTGCGTACGTGCTGGGCGTGTACGTGCAGGACTGTAGGACGGATCACTGCACGACACCACCGTACATACCGGCCATCGGGTACATTATTATCCTATTCAATCTGATACTGCTGACGAAGGAAATTTTCCAAATGATGCACGGGTTCGTAAGCTACGTCCGGTACTGGGAGAACTGGTTGCAGTGGAGTATCGTGATCGGAATATTTCTCTGCACGGTGAGTGTAATCCACCGCGACGGTTCACCGCAGCAAATGGAATGATTTCTTTTTTCCCCCTACCCAGCACAACACACTGAACGAATCGAACGCCATCATGAACTGGCAGCATCATGTCGCTGCGGTTGTTATATTTCTGGCCTGGCTCGAGCTAATGATGTTGGTCGGCCGATTTCCAATCTTTGGGCTGTACGTGCAAATGTTTACAACTGGTAGGAAATGGATTTGCATGAATACTGTGGTTAGGGTTGCGGGCAGCGAAAATCCTCAATGGCATTATAGAATGAGCGCGTGTATACAAACACGCTGGTATCAAAGCTTAACCAAGGAAATAACTAAGTCATTAAGAAAAATCCTCCCAATGATGGGGCGATTTAAAGTTGCTGTTAGATTAATATTTGACCTCGCCAAAACTTTGCTTTCAGTTGCGGTCAACTTTTCCAAATTTTTGATGGCCTACTGCTGCCTGCTGGTTGCATTCGGGCTGAGCTTCTGCGTGCTGTTCCCCAACTATATCGCCTTCAAGGAGATACCTCGATCGCTGCTCAAAACCATCGTCATGATGGCGGGAGAGCTCGAGTTTGAGGACATCTTCTACGGGGAAAATCTAAAGATCGAGTACCCAGCCACCGCACACGGTATGTTTCTCGCCTTCGTCCTGCTGGTAACCGTCATCCTGACCAACCTACTCGTCGGTTTGGCCGTCAGCGACATTCAGGGACTGCAGCAATCGGCCGGGCTGGACCGACTGTCCCGCCAGGCGGAACTTATCTCACGCCTCGAGAGTCTCATGTTTTCGCGCCTGTTGCGCAAAGCACCGATAAGAATATGGGCCATCTTTCAGAAGATTGCGCTGCTCAAAACGTCCCGCTGTCGGTTACACTTTCGTGTTAAACCGAACGATCCACGCGAAAAACGGGTAAGACTGGTTCACAAAAACAAAGCACCGAAAACCCTCTCAACAACACACGTTGCACATTTTGCAGATCCCACGAGAGCTTATTACCTCTATCTATAAGCTGGTCGCGGAACGGCGCGAACGTAATCAATCGATTAGCCGAAGGCGAACCTACCGCAACATGCAAACGTTCAACAATTTCCTGCTGGACGAGGTGGACTCAACTGTCATGTTGCGGCGCAAACACTACAAAACGGCCAACAAGAACCGGGGGATGCGCCCGGATACCATGCCACCGGGAGTAGTGCCGGGACGACAGTCTTCCAATGGTGCAACGTTAAAAACGCTCGAAGAGAACCAAAAAACCATCATCAAACGATTGGAAGAGTTGGGCAGAGAGCTCGACATTGTTAAAAGTAGAATAAAAAAGCTTTAGACAGTAACACAACCGGGTGTACGCTTTTACTTACCAGCAGATCACATTTGAGGGTTTCACCGTCCGCCAGCTGTACGGTGCTTTTGTCGGCACCGTCCCGAATCAGCTCACACGAAGCTAGTTTCGATGAGTAGCGAACACGCACATTCGGTACGCTTTCTAGTTGCCGGTAGATGCTGGCCAGCAGTACATCGTTCTCCACGATCCAGGAGATGTTCTCGGCGAAATCGTCGTAGTTGAAGGTTATCAGAGCGTCCGAGCAGGCGTCCCATACCTGCATCTTTAGCACCGGTTTGACGCGGGTGCGTTCAATCTCGTCCCATGCGCCGATCGTCTTCATCAATCGGTACGTGCCCTTGCTGATTGCTGACACCCGGTTGCTGTACTGTTCGGTGGACGGTTGCTTGAATCCGGCCGCTGCCTCTAGTAGCAGGATGTTTTTATTCTCCAGTCGGGTATTTTTACCTACGATTCATATACAAAAATTGTGGTTAAAGATCGGTCCTTTGCTCTAAACGCATCGTTGCTTTACCGAGAGCGCAGGCTAGTGCTGTACCGACCATTCCACCGCCGACGATGATGATGTCGTAGTGCTGGTTGCCTGCGGTGTCCCGGTCTGCTGTGGCATGCCGGTTGCTGCTAAACACCGATAAGGCACGCCATTGCACGGCGCTGTTTCGATTAATTGCATTACGTTGGGAATATTTCACCAGAGTTGTACATAACAGCCGGTTCATTTTCGTTTCGCGTACAATAACAAAACACACAACACTGTTTGACAGCTGGGAGCGCGTTTGACAGCTCGATTGTGCTGCATTGGTATGGGATGTAGAAAATGTTGACAGCTCAAGGCGCGTGCCAATCTGCAGTGTGGCGCACACATAATACCCAACAGAACTTCGAACAGGATGGTCGGCGGGTTAATTTTTAAAATCATCCGACAGCTAAACATAAACTGTAACGCGTAAAATTCACCATTATGCCTGCAAACAGGAAATGTTACGGAGGTGATATCTTGACAAAGCACCTTAGCACCAGTTGGAGTGCCCAACTACTACCGTTACACAATGTTGAGCAATCCTTAGCCGACAGGGCAACGCAATTGCAGGGACACCCATAGAGTGTAACGTACTGCTAGTGACTGGTAAAGCCCCACAGTAATGCCCTTCGTAAACTCACTCCAACGATACGCTTTATTTAAACCAATAAAGCAAATTCCGACCATGCGCTGGAATGACTGCCAAAGCCAAGGCGGAGTGTATGACGCACGTTTGCTTGCGAGTAGATTTAAACCTTCTTACCTCTCCGCGATGTTGGCAGTTTGCCCTTACCTGTCACCAATTTCCCATCGGTATGGCGTAACGTTTAAAGCCGATTAAACTCATAACCACAGTGCCATCGTACCGCGTGGTTCAGTCGTACCGTTACCTGTCCAGTCCAGGCGCGGAGCGTCCATAATTGATTGACGGTGGCTACTAGACAGCGCTCGCTAAAAAAAAGGACACCCAGCACGATGTGAGAATTCATGCACACAAACGCAAATACACACATCCACTAGAGCTACTGAGGGGTAGTTACGACACATTTAGCGAGACATGGTGGCGTAACGGTCACTGGTACGCTTTAGAACATCACTTTCACTAGGGAGTTTGGCCAGAAACGTGCCGGTGGACGTCCGGAACACACTTACACCCGTGTCGTGAGTCTCATACGCGGGCCGGTTAGAGTAGCTGGCGATCCACAGCACAGCCGTGAACAAGCTTAGTCTAGTGAACGCTGTCCACCAGGGAACACCATCATCATCCGCAGACAGCAGCAGAAGAAAAAGTGAGCCACCAGCAGTAACTATCCCCAGAGTATCGGTCAACGATGGACAATGGTGACAATAGGGCGGCCGAACCGCTGTATGCCCGGGACGCGGAAACGGCCGACGGTGGTGTGTTTGCGAAGAAGAAGGAAGAACCCAAATGGGTCCGGGTGATCGTGGTGTGCATCTATCTGTTCACGGTGTCGTTTGCCGCGCTGCTCCTATCACTGTACTACATCTTCTTCTGGAATCCAAAGATTGAACCGTACGAGGATGACAGCCCGGAACGGTTAACGGGCTGTGATCAGGGCGATTAGCAGCGATCGGTTTCAACGTGGCGCCACCAGCAGCATCAATCAATCCATCCAAATATTATGGCAGTTATTAGTTTTAAGGTGAGTTTATGGAGGGGTTTTGCTAATGGCTGGACAGTGTATGCTTGTGCAGTTTTAGTGTGGAGATGGGGAATATTATGCAACTACACCATTCAAAGATCCAAACAACTGGACAGGTACTCCTGCTACCGACGACCGACCATAATAGGATTAACGGCACGTAGCGTTACATAAAATACAGTTCTTGTATGTTCACCATCTTCGTGAAGATTACGTTCGTAATATTTCCGACCGCGTAACTGAAACGATGGCACGAGGGCACGCTATTCTTTAATGTAGATTATTGTTAATCGGTTAGCAAACATCGTTCAGCCGATTCAATTGGCCGATCATAAAGCCTCATACTCTACGTGTTCTCTATCGTATATGCCCGTCTTGGATAGAGGTAGGCGTCTCATTATGAACTGATTTTTGTATGTTGTGGTTGCAAGCCTTAATAAGGACTTTTTGATAACTTCAGACATAACAGAGCACCTGAAATCTCACCAAGTCTCGTGGTGCGCAGCAACTATTTTGATCCCCAACGGAGGAGACATGATCTCCAAGGACTTTTTCTTCTTTTCAGGTACTACAATCTCTGGAGGTTTGGGCCTTCCTTTTTGAATTTAATATACTTCGAAGCTGAAACCTTAGCTTTGTGTACACTCTTCATATTGAGTTTCGGTCTATCCTGCCTGGCTTCCCTGACTTAATTTACCTGCAACTGCGTATGGGGGCATAAGATTAGGTCTCCAAGGATAGGTTCCCTAAATGTTTTAACCAGTGTCTAATATATGGAAAGTCTTGAACGTTCTTGACCCCTGCAACACAATGTTATTCGAGGAACTTTAATGTACTAATTCTACAATCAATCGTAGAGTCCCTCGTCTATTAGATAACTAGCATCAAGTCCTTTACTAGAACTCCTTGGTAGGCAGACATCGTTCCCTCAGTCCGAAAACGTTGTCCGCTTCAAATTTTAGAACTTGAAAGCTTTCTAATGTCTAACTTCATTGTCCAAAGCATGCTAGATACTTCTCGATGCTTCATTAACAATTGCACAAGGGGGAAAAAAACTCTTTCCAACTGCAGTACACACCACTGTGCGCGCACGAAGGATTCCCGTTGTTTTCCCGCTCATTTTTCGTACCATTGAGGCTCTCGCACGCATTTCGGCTCTCGCAAACATTAAACGAAAACCCCCGAAAAGAAAAACCGACATCACATTTTCCGACATCGGGCATTATGTGCATTGATTTGTGAGAGATTTTTTTCTTTTGTATTTTGTTTGCCTTCTCTACTTGGCGCGAGAGAAAGGAAAGAGAGAGAGAGAGTGAGAAAAAATGCTCACAGAGTATTACCGGTGTGTGTTTGGTGGGATTGGAAAATCTGGCGCATATTTTCCGGACAAAGTATCTGTTGGGAGGAAGCATGTAAGGTTGATGGTCTTTTTTCTACCAGCATTATATCTCAACACACACACACACACACACTCCGTTGTTGATTTGTTGTGTTTTTGCGCGTAGAGCAATTGTCCGTACATTTCGGGGGAACAAAGCGCTAAAACCTACCAGAGAGTGCACAGAGATTTTGCTGTGAGCTGCAGGAAGACATTCTGAGCTGAGCGTGTGTTGTTACAGCGGTGCGCACAGTAACAAAACATCCAGCAACGATGTAAAACGTGCTGACGCACAGCAGTCGTTGGAAAAATCACACTTCACACGGCGCGCGTTCAACCATCCATCAAACCAATCGTCCAGCATCGTTTTGTGTCCGTTTTGGCGACAAGGAATCCAAAGGAACGGGTGGAAACCTGAGAGAGAAAAAAAAAAGTTTCTTTCCCTCTTCCGAGCTCCATTCCCCACGTCCGTCCCCCCACGCCATCTCTTGATACGGGGATAGCCATATGCTCTTTAGACGGCGGGCAAACGGCGCAAAACGTAAAATGTAAATTTATTACCATCAAGAACAAACATAAAACAGATAGGCGAACGGGTTCAGTGTGTGTGTGTGTTTGTTGTTCCATATTGTTGTCTGTAAAGCAGCGAGCTCGTAAATCGTACGTGCTACATTGCCCGGGTATAGAGGCAAATGCATTTTCCGGTTCGATCAAAGCGCGCGCCATCAACGCGTAGCAGTGGTGCAAATATTCCTAGCCCATAAATCCAAGCGTTTTTCAGTCACGGGATATGAGTGAGTGGTAATAAAATTCGTTGCCCGCATCGATTCGGTAAGAAACTGTAATTGGAACGAACTGGTGAAGGGGGTGCAGCGATGACAGACAGAATGTGGAAAATAATTGGCTCGCTTTCATCGCGGCTCTAAAACTCAAGCGGAATATGCTTAACCTAATTTCGTGAGACCCAATCGCGCGCGTACTGCAGCGCTCAGGACTCGTAGTCGACGGAATGACGTTTTTTTTTTTGCTACGGTCAGCCAGCTCACTGACCTACGGCATATATGGCAGGACTAATGTGTATATGTGTGTGTGTGTTTGGCTGAGAGTGGCTCTGTGTGTTCTTAATTGAAGTAATCCATTTCCCGAATGGGGAAATCAGATTAACGTTATCTAGTCCATTTTTTTTGCTATTACAAATGAACTAGATAATGGCGAAGCAAAACGAAAGCGTGAAAGAGAGAGAGACAGGCAATAGTTGATGTCCATTTATCTCGTATCAAGGACAAAAGCTAGGACGACAAGTGTAAGGATACGCAACAAAAAGAAAAACAAGCTTACAGTAATGTTCCTGCCAGCAGCATCCAATGCTGTACTAATTTGTGACGTGTAGCGAGACTCGAAAGAGTCCTTTGTAACTACGCTTTAGAACCGCCACATTGATGGATAGGAAAAATCGATAAGAGTTTCCACGTGGACGAAAACGTGTAACAATTTAGTGCAAGGAACTAATGATTGCCGACAAGAAGTTGGACCGTCTTTTAGAAGGTTGCAGTTATTTTAGAAGTTTTAGAAAAACTGTGTAGTTACAAGAGTGCTGCGTGCCACGGGATGCGGTTACGATAGGATTTAATAATTGGAGCTCGTCTCTTAATCCAGAAGTTCTGGTTGTTCTGGAAGTACTGGATGTTCTTCCCGGTTGGCTTTACATCCTCAATACAGCCTGTTTTGCCATAGCTGAAATCCGTATCTGAAGTTGCTATCCTGCGTACGAGTTGGCGATCCTGTCAAACTAAAATGTTCGTTGCTTCACGATCAAAAGCATTTGAATTTACAGATCTGTTCTCCGTTTCGTTCCGTCAAGTGTTGAGCTACTTTACTGGGTGCAAAAATAACTCTTGCACTGGCTTCGCAACACTACACACAGCAGCTAGTAGTACACAGCTGTGTTTGGTGTGTTTATATTAACTGTCACGTATGGAAATCTAAGATATACGTTCACCCGGAATGCATTTGCTCGGCAGTAGGAAAACACAAACACCCGCACAACGTTGCGCCCCCGTTATTGTTCCAAATTGCTAAAGAAAACCACAACAAGTAGCGTAATTTCTTGTAATCCTCTTGTGAACGGGCAGCTCTCGATGCGATAGACGACGGCAAAGACAATACTCACCATGAGCTACACGGCGGAAGAGAAAATTAAGCTCGCGGGCGAAGACTCCAAGGATCGGTTGTACGAGGCAAAGCAGAACCAGAAGGCGATACGCATTCTTACGGTGGCGGCGTATGTGTTGTGTGTGTCGCTCGTTGCCATTATGCTGTCGCTGTACTACATCTTCTTCTGGGATCCAAGCACAAGCCCGATGCCGCAGAAAACCCAAACAATCGGTTGGTTCTGTTCGCCTACTTGGCATACGGGTTTTTTTGGGGTATTGTTTTGTGACGAACATCAGTTAAAGCATATCTCTCTCTCTCTTTAATTTCTCATACAGATACCCTTATCATACCGGATCACTTGGCAATACGGTTGGCGAACCGAAGCGAGGTGCCAGCGAACCGCTTTTTCCACAGCTTCTACCAGCATCTGGTGCAGGACCGGGTCGTGAAGATAAGAAAGGAGGTACAAATCAAGGAATCGACCAACCTAACCCAGCTGATTGAGCTGTACCATCAGCAGCAGCAACAGCACCTGTACAAGCATCGACGTCCGGAGAAGCTGTCAGCGAGCCGCAAACGTACACTACTCGGTGGTTCGGACGGAGCCGATGGTCAATTGTCGTATCAGATGCAATCAGCAGAACAGCAAGGTTCGGCCAGTGACGGTCCGCCGCGATTGAACACGGACGAGGATGACGGTAGCGATGATTATGAGCAGAGCGGCAACTACGAACTATACTCCAACCATACCACCATACAGCTCGATGCGGACGAAACCGAACAACAGTGAGGAACACTACTGGAACCCTGCACGGTGTAGTGCTACATACAACCCCTGGAAAAGATTACAGGATTTACCCGTAACACACACACACACATAAACACAAGAAACATACGGACACAATTACAGGAATTGCGCACACGTTTTCATACGATTTTAATGCACCACCACAACACACACACAACACACATGCCGCTAGTAGCAAGGCACCGCATGACAACGGGTAGAACGGAGGGTGTGGTATAGATAATAGGGAAACATTGTTTGAGTAATCATTAAGTGAAAATGGACTATTTGTCTGATCCTGTGCACGGTTTTTTTGCACGCGCTTCCCAACGAATTAGCTCTGCGTGCGCACTAGCTGTACCCAACACTGCGCCAGAAACTGCTGGTGGTGGTTAGGAAGAAGAAGAAGAAGAAGACGAAACCCCCGGTTGAAGTTAGTAACTTTGTGGCCTAAACGATTAATCGTGTGTACTCACTTCTCACTCTAACCAAATATAGTACGGTTACACCACCCTTATTATTGACTTAACAGCGTCTTCGCCTACTAATTTGTGACTATAAACCCGTTCAAGTTCGTCCAAACCTCACGACCAGAAGTGAGAACTCACGGTCAAGTGCCGTCCACAGTAAAGTCTATCTCAGTATAGGCTTATTACGGCCGCTTCTACCTATGTACCTATAAGGCCGGTGAGTCTTATTCCCTTGCACAATAATTAGAGCTCCATTTTCTTAGCATGGATTACAGTTTTTTCAAGCTGTAGTGTGCTGAGGAAACTTCTCCTTTCAAAATACCTGTCGCGACGGACGAAGCTGGGACTGTACAGAACCTTTATAGTCAACCTTTATAGTCCCAGTACTCACATACGCCTCTGAGACATGGACTTTGTCCAAAACTGACGAAACCCTCGAGAGGAAGATGCTCAGAAGGATTTTTGGCCCCGTATGTGTGGAAGGACAATGGAGGAGCCGCTACAATGACGAGCTCTATGAGCTGTACGGTGATCTTACCATCGTGCAGCGAATCAGGCTCGCCAGGCTCCGGTGGGCTGGTCATGTCATGAGAATGGCACCGGACGACCCAGCCCGTAAAGGCCCTTTTAGGCCGTCCACATGGACAAAGGCGGGGCGGTAGGCCCAAACTGAGATGGAGTGATGGTGTAGATGCGTCCGCCAGAACGGCCGGGATATTGGCAGACGACGGCGCTAAACCGTGAGCGGTATCGAGGATTGTTGCAGCAGGCCAAGACCGCGAAGCGGTTGTAGCGCCTGATAAGTAAGTAAGTAAGTGTGCTGTAACTGCGATGCTGTTGACGGTACTGGTACTCCACCCATCTCCACATCACCACGGAGAAAATCAGAAAACTCAGAGTTTTGGACCGATCCGTTGGTAAGCTTCTGCTTTATTAGAGAGCCTCACACAACAATGATATTAAGGAAGACAGACTCCACTTTCTGGTGCAGCACCCTAGGTACCTGTGTATGCTATCTACAATGGTCAACGATTCTTGTTTTGATAAGCCTGATAAGATCAGGCCCGCCACTACAAACCTGGATGTGCTTATTGCGCTGTACATAACGCTCCAGAACGGCTTTTGGTTGTAGAATGAGACTGGGACTGTCATTTGATTGACGAAGGCACTCACTGTTTCTCCGACAGCATCAATTACACTACGCGCTGAGTTGTATTTCTATATAGTCTATATACAAATACAGCTGTAAGATCACACTCCACAACAGCAGCTAGTTCAATTAGCTTTCCCCCCCAACTCTCTGTGGGGCAAAACTGTGCTTAACATTTGCGAAAAAGGAAGAAAATAAAGCAGTTTTTCATTTTCCTTCGTTCGAAAACACATTAGAAGTATCGTCCTTGCTCCCGTCTAATCATCCACATCGTCCAACTCGTCCACAAGGGTGCCACTGTCGTCGATCAGCTTCTTCAAGCACTCCTTCATCGACATCCGGTCCAGATTGCATACCTCGCTGAAGCTGGCCTTCGTCAGCTTGCTCGCCATCTTGCGCATCTTTTCCTCTTTAATGAGCTTGCGCGCCTCCTTTAACCGGCCGCCAGTGGATTTGCTCGATTGTACAAAGGACGACGTAAGCTTTGCTCGTTCCTCTGGTGGCGGCTGCGTTTCGTCATCCTCTTCCTCGTCGCCCTCGTCATCGTCGTCGTCTTTTGCTGTGCTTGGTTGATTGTCGAGCTGGTGATCGTTCAGATTTTCCGCTTGCTTTATACTAACACGCCGTAGTTTTGGTATTAGTGGAGGGATACTTCTTGAATTCATCCGCAACGACGAGCTTTTAGAGAACGCGACGCTTCGTTTCCGTCTTTCCGGTCGCCTTTCTTCTTTCTTCAGTGTATCAACAAAACTTTCGTCCTTGTCTTCATCATCGCTTGGAGCGTCATCTTGCTGCTCCTGCTCGTCTACAGTTTCAGCTTGCTCGTCCTCGTCCTGCTCTTCTTCTTCATCCTCCTCTTGCTCCTCTTCCTCGTTGAGTTCCGTACTAGGCACAGTAGGTGTTGCGTCATTCAATGAATTTGCTCCGCTTCCCTCTAACACCGATGACCACCGCAAGCGTTCCCTATCCGATAGATCGTACCGGCGGCGCATAATGAAGATGCACGGTTTCGTTTTAATTTTCACCGGTAGCACCGAATGGTACTGCAGTCCGATACTGTTAAAGCACTCGACAAACTCGACGATTTCGTGCGTCTGCGACAGGAGACGCATCTTGTCGGAGTATTTGTCCTGCGCTTCCGTCAGCAGATAATCGAACCGGTGCAACATTTCGTCGTCGGGTCGCAGATTTTCCAGCTTGCTGTAACTGTAACATTCGGAAGGTCGGTAATTATTGATTGGAGTGCGCTGTGGCGAAAGCAACACTTACGTCCAGTCGGAATTGATCTGGGCGAACCGCGACACTCCACTTTGGGCGGACAGGTTGTCGATGTGGATGGATATGTTGGTTTCCCCGGCCGCTAGGCGATGGAATCTGGATGAAAGCGAGAAGTAGTAAAAAGTGAGTTGTACTGCTAGGACGTGCGGCACGAAAACAAACCTAGAGATGGCAACTCCACCGGGATAGTTAGTACCGGCAACCAGCAACAGAAACATTGTCAGCAGTGTGTTACCGAACAGATGTCCGATGCACACGAACGAAAGAAACTTGTTCCACAGTCTTTTCTGCCGGTTAAGCCACCTATATACGTACGGAACGAAA
>KZ063445.1:2337-13146 GCA_002091835.1 Anopheles maculatus | reverse complement strand
CGGTTGTAGCGCCTGATAAGTAAGTAAGTAAGTGTGCTGTAACTGCGATGCTGTTGTTGGTACTGGTACTCCACCCATCTCCACATCACCACGGAGAAAATCAGAAAACTCAAGAGTTTTGGACCGATCCGTTGGTAAGCTTCTGCTTTATTAGAGAGCCTCACACAACAATGATATTAAGGAAGACAGACTCCACTTTCTGGTGCAGCACCCTAGGTACCTGTGTATGCTATCTACAATGGTCAACGATTCTTGTTTTGATAAGCCTGATAAGATCAGGCCCGCCACTACAAACCTGGATGTGCTTATTGCGCTGTACATAACGCTCCAGAACGGCTTTTGGTTGTAGAATGAGACTGGGACTGTCATTTGATTGATGAAGGCTCTCACTGTTTCTCCGACAGCATCAATTACACTACCCGCTGAGTTGTATTGCTATATAGTCTATATACAAATACATCTGTATGATCACACTCCACAGCAGCAGCTAGTTCAATTAGCTTTCCCCCCAACTCTCTGTGGGGCAAAACTGTGCTTAACATTTGCGAAAAAGGAAGAAAATAAAGCAGTTTTTCATTTTCCTTCGTTCGAAAACACATTAGAAGTATCGTCCTTGCTCCCGTCTAATCATCCTCATCGTCCAACTCGTCCACAAGGGTGCCACTGTCGTCGATCAGCTTCTTCAAGCACTCCTTCATCGACATCCGGTCCAAATTGCATACCTCGCTGAAGCTGGCCTTCGTCAGCTTGCTCGCCATCTTGCGCATCTTTTCCTCTTTAATGAGCTTGCGCGCCTCCTTTAACCGGCCGCCAGTGGATTTGCTCGATTGTACAAAGGACGACGTAAGCTTTGCTCGTTCCTCTGGTGGCGGCTGCGTTTCGTCATCCTCTTCCTCGTCGCCCTCGTCATCGTCGTCGTCTTTTGCTGTGCTTGGTTGATTGTCGAGCTGGTGATCGTTCAGATTTTCCGCTTGCTTTATACTAACACGCCGTAGTTTTGGTATTAGTGGAGGGATACTTCTTGAATTCATCCGCAACGACGAGCTTTTAGAGAACGCGACGCTTCGTTTCCGTCTTTCCGGTCGCCTTTCTTCTTTCTTCAGTGTATCAACAAAACTTTCGTCCTTGTCTTCATCATCGCTTGGAGCGTCATCTTGCTGCTCCTGCTCGTCTACAGTTTCAGCTTGCTCGTCCTCGTCCTGCTCTTCTTCTTCATCCTCCTCTTGCTCCTCTTCCTCGTTGAGTTCCGTACTAGGCACAGTAGGTGTTGCGTCATTCAATGAATTTGCTCCGCTTCCCTCTAACACCGATGACCACCGCAAGCGTTCCCTATCCGATAGATCGTACCGGCGGCGCATAATGAAGATGCACGGTTTCGTTTTAATTTTCACCGGTAGCACCGAATGGTACTGCAGTCCGATACTGTTAAAGCACTCGACAAACTCGACGATTTCGTGCGTCTGCGACAGGAGACGCATCTTGTCGGAGTATTTGTCCTGCGCTTCCGTCAGCAGATAATCGAACCGGTGCAACATTTCGTCGTCGGGTCGCAGATTTTCCAGCTTGCTGTAACTGTAACATTCGGAAGGTCGGTAATTATTGATTGGAGTGCGCTGTGGCGAAAGCAACACTTACGTCCAGTCGGAATTGATCTGGGCGAACCGCGACACTCCACTTTGGGCGGACAGGTTGTCGATGTGGATGGATATGTTGGTTTCCCCGGCCGCTAGGCGATGGAATCTGGATGAAAGCGAGAAGTAGTAAAAAGTGAGTTGTACTGCTAGGACGTGCGGCACGAAAACAAACCTAGAGATGGCAACTCCACCGGGATAGTTAGTACCGGCAACCAGCAACAGAAACATTGTCAGCAGTGTGTTACCGAACAGATGTCCGATGCACACGAACGAAAGAAACTTGTTCCACAGACTTTTCTGCCGGTTAAGCCACCTATATACGTACGGAACGAAACGCACAAAAATGGAAACATTTATCCAAATATCCTTCTTGTTTGGTGTGTTCGTATCTTACAGTCGATTGCATGCACAGGCGGCAGCCACATTAAACAGAGGAAACACGTAGATAATAAATCGAAGCTCCTTGTGCGGTAGGCAGGAAAACAACAGCACAAACACAACGGCCGGCACCACCAGCGATCGGATCCGTGTTTCCAGATACAGCCCGAGCGGAACAAACACGATTGAAAGACCCATCGCACGGGGCAGTGCCGAGTAAACGTACCACAGGAACGGTGATGTGCCCCATTCGGAGCTTTTGTTTTGCACGGTGTTAAACCAAAACACTTCCGCTTCCGGCCATAGTGCCCGGCCCCAGAAGAAGCTATCGACGGTGACGGTAAGCACGACCAGCAACACACCGGCCGGTATGGCGATGCGCAGGAAGACCGGTAATGAGATCCGCTTGTAGTAGATATCGTACAGTAGGTAGAGCCCAAGCAGCATCGCTAGCTCGGCACGGAAAATTATGATCGCTGCACCGGAGCACACGATGAAGCGTTTAACGCATCGATTCAGCCAGTAGTCGATTGCAAGCAGCACCAGCGGTAAGGCCATTATGTTTGGTAGGGGACGGCTCATGTAAAACATGAAATGGAACTGAGTGGCTGTGATGAGCATAAACCAAACGCCGACCGTAACACCGAACTTGTGCAGGATGGTAACCTTTAACCGGTTCCAGGCAAATACGACCGTTGCGGCAAGTGTAAACCGAACTGCAATTTTGTGACAAAACAACAAGAGAGAGAGTGATTTAACGCGCTGCATTTCTGTAACTAGATGTGTGCATACCTGCATACTGCATCCAAAATTTGTTGATCTCGAACATTTCGAGCAGTGTGGCGATCGGTGTTACCAGGAACGTGATGAACAGTGGTCCGAGAAAGGTGCGTGGCACCACGCCCGGAAACTCATGATGATCGTACTGGGCACAAGAAACGAAAACAACAATGAACACCACGAATAGAAGAGAATCGTCATTGGTGCATTTTGGCAAATACTCACGTCGGTAAGATTGGTCCGGTGGTAGAGCAGATCGTGGATCGCTTGCAGGTTGAAGCTTTCCTCGACCTTTGTGAACGGTGTGTACACGCAGTGGGCGGCCGCAATCAGAAACACCAGCACCGACATCGTCTTCCCACGGTGTTGCCGTTTACTGCTACCGGATCACGGACATAGAAAGGGTCCTGCTTGCTACTTAGGGAATGTTTTCCACCGTCACTTTGTTGGTAGTCGCCAGTGTATAGGTATTGATCTAATGCTGCTGCTGCTGCTGGTACTGCAGATTCTCCCGCGTACGGGGTGTAGGAAAAAGAGGCGTTCAAATGTGTCGTAGCGATGCTATTTTTACTAGCAGAACACGTCTAAAATAAACTGCGACAGGCGCGCATCGACGCATTGGAGGGGGCTATTGCCGAAGGCGCGGTTTGCCGACCAGATGGTGAGACCAGGTGGACCGGGGTGAAAAAAAAACAACATAACACTCACATTATTTAGCCAAAATACGTCATTCTCATACGAGAATCCTTTTTTCATAGAGTAGATTTCGTTTGTCGTCTTCTTTGGATTGTAAAACGGCTTTCTTTGCTATGCTTTCCTTCTGCAACAAACTTGCAGCATTCCCCCACGAATCGATAAGGAAAGGTTGATAGCGGGTTGATATGGCACGGATCACGTCGGGGAAGGTACGAGTTACACGTCCCGCCCGCTCGCCTTTACACTGTAAAAACCACACACACGCACAGCCAAAAATATTCGATCAGAAGCTGATTGGAACAACGGCTAGAAAAATGCAAATAGAAAAATGCGCTCACCTGGCGTACCGGGACCGGTGGATCGTGTGTGCAACAGCGGGACAAATCTTCTAAATGAGCAAAAAGCCCAAAATAAACATCACAACAACAAAACGTACCGGACCGGTTGATTCTGGTCGCGAAACCTGCTGGCAGGCGCAAGGCAACATCAACGCAGCTGCTCGCGTCGACAAAGATGACGTTTCTTGCCGTTTTGTTTATATGTGGATATCGACGGACAGTGGTCGGCCTGCGGACGAAACAAGAAATGTAACAATTTAAATAGTGTTTCCATTATTCATAGAGTATTATTACAAAGAAAAATTACAACTAGGATTGTGCGCTGCCAAAAACAAAAGGAAAATTAAACACGCGTCAAAATCTCGTTACCATTTCCATGCAGGGGTTGTTTGCAACTTGTCCGATTACAGCGTTTATAGCACTTCCAACTAGTTTGCTATAAAAAGTACGTATATAAAAGAATCTGTTGAAGCAAATCAAATCAAAACTGATTCATTCTTCGCCCCATAACATTACAAATAAACATTTGAACATTCTAACATTCCAGCCTTGCACACTCAGCTCATCTGCATCTTGGCACCGAGAAACGAGTTTACGCTGTTCGGCACGTAGATAATAATTTATGTCCACGGTCTCAGGAGAGACACACCATTCAAAAACGGCCTCGACATCTACGGAAAAGGAATGTAATTTTAAGAGCGACTGCATTTGTCTGAATGCACCAGTGGCGAAATGAATTATTACCGTTGGGAGCACATTTCACAGATTCGCATCCGTTTGTTGAGCGGATGCGTGTGCACAGGGTTTCCCGGAAACAGCTCCAACCGTGTGTGTGTGTGTGTGTGTGTGTGTGTGTGTGTGTGTGTGTGTCTTTCTCTCCCACACACGTGCCTGTCCTTGCATGTGGTCTCCTCTCCCTGTGCCTTGGTCACTCTCAATCACACGCCGGATAAAAAAGCGCATCGCTGCCGGTAATTGAAAAATTCAAATTTTCTAATACTTCCGGACGCATGGCGTGTGCCGCAAGTTGACACCGGAAATGGGTAGAAAACGAGTGATAAAACCAACAGGGAAGCGGCGGGTGTCTCGTGCCTTCACCCTGTGAGCCACTGCGAGGGCGAGGATGGATTGAAATTGTAATTTCCTGTTCCTCTCGCATACCTCGTGCTTGGTTGGTCCGAGACGCAATGGCGTCACTACTCCAACACCCACACACACACACACCTGCCGCGTAGGAGTAGCAAATAGCAAAATGGGAAACACCAGCCGAAATGCTTTTCCACA
Organism: Anopheles maculatus; assembly: GCA_002091835.1. Classification (NCBI taxonomy): domain Eukaryota; kingdom Metazoa; phylum Arthropoda; class Insecta; order Diptera; family Culicidae; genus Anopheles; species Anopheles maculatus. The sequence continues at coordinate 8,036 of KZ063445.1, read as the reverse complement.
CAACTAGAGCAGCGTTGCTAACGATAGCCGAAACTCTCAGTCAAGGTTATCTTAAAGTTTGACAAATTTCTTCTTTTCCACATGGCCGGTTTCTTCTGTTGGAGGGTTGTTTCCTCTTCTTTTGCTCCTGCTCTGCCTACAAAAGTGTGGAAAAAGCACCCCCTCCAACGAAGGGAAAGCGGTTCTTTCCTTTCAAACTTTTCTTCTCGGTAATCATATCGGTACGCTGTGTCTCTACTGTTGAAGTTTTGCACTGGGAAGTGACTGGGGAAGTTGATCTCATGATGTGGGGGACGAGGGGGCAGAAAGAGAGGTAGTATAATAAAATTTTCTACCTCTAACTTTTCTCCACTCCACACCTCCCAGGCACTATAGGAAGGCCGAAGAAAATGTCACCCTTGTTGTAACTCATTTTTTATCAGCAAACCATCCCACCAGACTACTGCTCGGGCAGATACGATTTTCCCATTTCCTACTTTGGAATGATAGGTGTGTGGGAGCTGTGTGAGTGTGTGTGGGAGTATGAGTAGCTATAAAATGTTCCTCTCCAAGCAGCGCCTACTTCGTCTGGCTGTCATCGTGAGCCAATTCCTCGTGGTTTCGTTGCACCAAAAAGAAGGTATAAGGATATTTCATTTTCTACAGCCTCCACACCAACTTTTCTCGCTCTGCGCCCGAGTTACGCTAAGTATGAGGTAATACATGTACACACACACACACACACGCGCACATATAGGTGGCAGTCAAGCGTAATGATCACTGGAGAGGACATAATCTCTTTCAGCTGCGCTACAAAACGCTTTCGCTTTTCGGGTTTTCCCGGCACGTTGGATGGAGCTTGCGATGGAGGGTGGGGCGGATGGGCATGGCTAGGGCAATGCATCCTTTCATGCCTGCAAATTGACACGTGCGTGCGTGCGTGTAGTACACACCACCCTTCCTCCTTCCTATGTGTGTTTCGCTGTTTTCGGCCATTTTTTTTTACCAAAGTTACGGCGAAATTGCTTTTGATTCTTTTTGCCATCCCTCGTTTACAAGCATGTCGTCAGTTTTTCTTCGCACCAAGTAAAAGATACCGCTTCTTCTTTTTCACCCTTTACACCGCTCGTTAGTAGGTAGTATCGTGAGGTTCATCCAACCGATAGAAGGTATAGTCGCGCGATACCTGAAAGAGAAACGAGAGAGAGAGAGAGACTGAGAGACAGAAAGTGGTTTCAGTTGCTAGATTCTATAGCAGGAAATGAAAGGATTGTTTTGGAATAGGTATTTGTTGTTCATCTTCATCATCCAGCTTCTGTGTCCAACTTCCCAACTTTGTCGCGTGAAGAATTGCGTTATTTAAAATGAAGTTCCCCGGTCAGTATCACTAGTTTACTTTAATGCCGCAAAGTCTTCGCATCGCCATTTTGGAAATAAGATTATATGCAAGAAGTGTGGCAAACGGTCTCCTTATTCTTATTCTCAGCTGAGCACAACTTGTTCAACGAGACTCAAAAGTTATTTACTTAACTTAACTGAAGGGGTGTGTATTAAACTGTTTCGCTTCTTGTGTAACATAGTAGAGATGAGAAAAATCACTCTTTTCAAAGAGTTGAAACAGAGTGAGTGAGTGGTTATAAGGATTTGAGTGTTTGACTCACTCTTTAAAGATTCATGAAGAAAATTTACTCTAAACTAATCCTTTAACTACTTTCGACTTTTCAACTCACTCTTACTCTCTGCGTCGACTAGTGACTCACTCCTTTTGACTTCAAACTCACTCACTCACTCCTTTTGGCTTCAAACTCACTCTCACCCTCTACTTCGACTAGTGACTCACTCCTTTTGCCTTCAAACTTACTCTCTCCCTCTGCGGCGCAGTAAGAGTGACTTTGAAGCCAAATGGAGTGAGTGAGTGAGTGAGGAGTCAGTCACTAGTCGGCGCAGAGAGTGAGGGTCATAAAAACTCTTTATGCTGAGTTGAAACTATAAACTCCTTTGCAAGTTTAAACTCACTCACTCACTCTTACTCAGTGTGCACGTCTCTATAACATAGGACAGCTTATTTTGTGTTATTTTCATGAGGCTCAAAGAAATTCTTGGTCTAGTAACGAAATTGATCAATCAGAGAGGCAGTTTCCACTCACGATCCAGTCCCGTTGTTTGCCATGGGAATATTCTGAACATTCTGGTGGAACCTATCTGTTTAATATTTTCACCTTGTGCATCTACAACCCAAGGTCTTGTGACTCTCACACTCGATTCTTTGGTAAGCTTCTGCTATGAAGGAGAGCCTCTAACCAATCATGTCTATCACCATCATTATCGTATGCTAGGACTCTAGATAGAAGAAGTGCCCTACCGTTCTATCTCCTGGTCTCGGAGAGTCCTCTAGCACTAGTCGTTGGTGGTAGCAGAGCTTCTCTGCTTGACATTTTGAAACTTAAAAACGGGGATTAAAGGAGTTATTATGACGTGAAACTAAAGGACTTTTGTGAGGCTTTTTTAACTAAAAGATGTAATAACTGCTGAACGCAAACTTGCGATAGAAACTGTAATCCCCAAGATCCCAAGACAGCATTACTGCATTACTCATATATGTATGTTGCTATAATTATACATACGATAAACAATCACAAGTAGTAGTTTCAACAAAAATTGACTTGAAAGAGGATCTTACCTTATTTTTTTGTCCACCACTGTAGCTCTTGGAGAATTGGTTGCTCAGGATGATTGTTTTAGAGCTTCGTGTGTCACTTTTTAGCAGCAACCAACCGCCGTGAGGTATGCAATCTGGGTAGCAAAAGCAAAAAACCCAACATCAAATAAAATTGTAATAGCATTGCTGTTGCTGTTTTTTGTTCTCGTCTCCAAAACATTTGCAATATCCATCTGGTTGTGTCTTCTCTCTGTCACTCTCTCTCTCTGTCTCTGCCAGTTTTTCCCCTTTGTAACATTCTCCTTTACCTTCACACTGCTTATCGCACTTCAAACGTTTTAGCAAAATCACAACGCAACGTCGCCGTCTTTGTTACATCATTTCCAGGTTGGAGAGGGCTCGGCAACCGGTTTTGGCTTGTGCCAGCCGTGTCACTAATAATATCCTTTTGTGGGAGTGTGTGTGTGTGTGTGCCTTTCCTTTCCATCTTCAGGCGAAAGGGGTTGAACCGAGAGAGGGAGATGAAAACCGTCTCCCACGCACGATGTTTCCACTGCAGCAGCAGAAGCAGCAGTAGGTGTGATGGGTGGATACAATTTTCATGCTAAATTATGTAGGGAAGCGTAAAATGTTTCACTCTTCAAAACACGCAAAAAACCAACCGTAACCACGTTTGAAACGAAACGTAGCGGCAGGTCCTCCGCACATTCTCCATCCTTGTTTTTGGGTCCCCTGGACTGGACGACGCAGGACGTTCTCGATGAACGCGATATCCACACCAGCTCGGCGCGCTGCAGCACACACACACAAAGTTGCTTTGCAGAGTACAAAGTACAAACGCGCTAGGTACACACTTTTTGCACGCACGATATCATCTTGAGGCATTACAGCACAGCCACCTCTAACAGCAGCATTGCAGCATTTCGGGGGCAGAAAATGAAGGGTTATTATTTCGTGGGGCGTTTTTTTTTCTCTAACTCGCTTCGCTGTGTTTTGTTGTTACAAATTTCCTTTGATGCGTTGCCCTTAAAGATCTTAGACACACCGAACGATTGGGTGGTCCCCCACCCTAACGGGCAAGCGTGTTTCCAATTTGGCCGACCATTTGTAGTACCCGGCCGCTGCTACTAAGCTACTACTGCTATGCACGATGCACACCGTAGGACGAAATGATTTGATTATTATGCACCCATGACGACGTCCACCATACAACTCACGCGGGCGGGTGTCGCACAGTCGCGAATTAATTATCTTCCTCGCCGTCCGTACTCCCAGTCCACTTTGGTGGACGCTGGGTGGCTTGATAAGTTGCTGTTGCACCGCTACGCGCTAGTGTCCGTGCCGCGGCGTTTTTTTTTTTGGACACAATCGTTGGCAGTGTGTACATTTCCGCTCAATTTCAGCGGATAGGGTGTTTTCTTCCTTTTGCACAAAAACTAATGGAAAAGACGCGGTGGAGGAGCGTGGTCCGGGGGGTCTGGGTACAGGGAAATCGAAACCATCACGAGCGCTCGAACGGTACCACTAATGGGGCATATTATATTTATCTTTTGCAACAAGTTGACAGCGTACCATCAACTGTCATCAGGATCGTTTTGTACCGCGCGCATGTCCTCACGACCCTCATGAGGTTTGCGGTTGCCAATAGTGGAAAACTTCCTTAAAAGTGTGTCGGAGCTATGTACATGATCGATGGGGAGGACTGGATCTGGACAACGGAGAAAACGAGCGGGAGGTGTACACACGCGATGATGATCTTGTCGTTTGGGTCGAGACGAGATTAAAATAACCGTAATAGCATGGCAATGCAAACAACATTCGAACCCTTTCTCGGGAACTCTCAGGGTAGGGAAGCAGCAGGAGTGAGAGAACGAGGCGCTAAAAGCGCTAGGTTATCGTTGGAGACCTTCACCAATTCGTGACCAGTACACCTAAAGCTACAAACTATGTTCTTCTACTCCACTACAGCCACCTTTTAGGACTTCAAGGTACGGTTGGCGGAAATATTGCAGGGGTTTGTTGTGCCATTTCCATAACATTGGACGCCGAAAGGGTTGTTTACAGTACGGAAGCTCTTTGTAAAATATAATTCCATCCTGCTCGCTTTAAAAAAAAGTCCAAAACAAATCTCCCAACGCAGTAATGACTACCCTGCTATGGTAAGCCAAGACCTATTGAGGTTGTTGTGTCAAAACAGTAGAAGATCAAATTCTTGACTTTCGGATACGTTTTGTTCTGTGGATAGACTTAGTGATCGGCACGTGATATACTTCATTTAAAGAGCAAGCATTGCCTTAAAGTGTGCAAACTGATAAAAAAGAATTATCACCTTAACTGGATTCCCTTAATGTTTGTCTCCCAGAATAACGCCACATAAAGTTTTCAGGCTTTTGGGTAAGATTTAAACCATAAGGGTTTGTTATGAAAAAAGAGTTCTTGATGCCTGACACGATCTTGACACTGTCAATACGTACTACACCTTGCTAGCAAGTCAAGGCAATTACCAAGCGCTGTGGAATGTTTTGGAGATGTTTGCAATCAGAATGACCCCTCCTTCAACGCTGCTCTCGATCTAGCATCACGACTAGCGAAAACCCCTGCACTGTTGGTAGAACCGTAGAACGTTACCGCAAAATGAGGATCCGGTCCTGACATGCTAGCTACAAGAGAAAACACACGCTGCTGCGGGTCGCCAACCTGACACAGACCCTTGGCGCACGGGCGAAGCGCGACCCAACTGGAAAGCGCACCACACAGCGGCGGGAAGTTTTGTTTCGGCGATGGAAAATCCGAAGTTAATGAGCCGCAAGAGCTAAGGCGAGCACGGACGCGTTACTACATCCAATTGCGCCCGTCCCCAAAACTGCACCAGTTGCAAAAACCGCTCCCAGAATATGTGCAGCCAGCAGTAGCACAAACCCCTTTTTTTGTTGATGTTACCCCTCTCGCGCTTTCCCGCCGGTCCAGTTGCTTCCCCTCGCAAGCAACTTCCTACAGGGTTGGCGTGCATTCGGGCGAGCCGAAGCGCAACCGGTAAGCCAGCGTGCGGCCACCGGCATCG
>KZ063444.1:986-55640 GCA_002091835.1 Anopheles maculatus | reverse complement strand
GGGTGTTTTAGCCCTTAAGCTGGGCGTTTAAGAGTGAAAAAATCCGCTCATAAATCGATATCGACAAGGTCTTATAATTACGTTTCATTTTTAATTATACAGGCGATATAATGGGGTACAGGTTGTGTTAGAATTATATTGATTAGCAACAAAAGTTCCTCTTGGAATGATTAAATTTACTTTACAACTTCTTTGATACTAATCTAATACTCTCAAATTTCTCAAACTGTGATCTCTCTCCGGAATGCATTTCTCTGTTGGAATGAATTTTCCAACACTCACATATCGACACTGCCACCGTTTATGGGTTTGTCACGAAACAAATTGTCACTCACCCGCTCACAAGCTGCAACTATTGCTGCCTGTCCATACCTTACTGCCTGTAGCACCGTTTTCCTTTCGGAGCACCGAGACAGAAACAGAAATTGAAAAACCACTTGCTTCCTTAAACGGGTTGCCTCAAACCGATCGGCAGAGTTTGTCCTTAGGAACCACCGGCTGTGGGTGACATCGGAACAGAACATCGCTGTTGCGGTTAGACAGCTGAGTTACGTCGAGGGGATAAATTTGTTGTTGAGACAATTAATTAAGATTCCTCATCCGGGGCACCTTGTTTGGAAGGATCGGTTTCGATCGCTGATTGAGGCGGATAGTTCTCGCTGTTTCGCTTTAAATGTTGCAACAAAAATCGCTTCATCGTTGTTTCACGCACCGATCATCAATGATGAGAAATATGCCAATACACCACGTAGAAGAGGTACACGACGAAAATATGCCCACGATGCAGCTTCATAACAAAAATTCTCCAATATTGTTTTTTCGCTCTGGTTTCTGAGGGTTTTTTTTGTGTTTCGTGGGTGCAAGTGTTACGAACACTTGCTGCTGATTGAGCGAAGAGAAAACAATTAGCGCGTATGTAAGAATTCAACATGAAATGGATTCCCACCGTGACAGCTCGTCTGGCTGGAGGTCCTTCTTTGGATCACATTCTCAAAGGATAGTATAATTTTTGCTGCTACTAATATGCTTTTCCATTTATAGATTCTATAGTCTTACAGTGGAAAGTTTGTCAGTGTAGGAAAGATACAAAACATTCCTACCGTACGACAGAACCTTACCTTGAAGCAACTCCTGAGTAAGTAATTTACCGCCCAGCTCCTTTTGCTGATGAGCTAAATTCCAGCACATTGTAAGAATGTGCTGCGGGTGTTTACACTTGCAGTATTGGCCACTTTTTTCGCAGTACTAGTAATTGTTTTGTGCAGCTAATTGGCTGCGGGTGTATACGGATAGCACATTACAAATATACTGATGGCTTTAGCTATTTTTTCCCACCGACCCAATGAATCTAGTCCGACAGACAAAGCGGTATAGCTATTACGGTAATTTGTTTGCCGATTAGAACTGGGGGAGCCATTTTGTTTGTAGGGACGATTTGTGCTGATACGATGCTTCGAGTCTGTTTGATTGTTTGTTGTGGAATAATTCCATCTGTTAGAAAAATGGACGCAAATGTCTGATAAGAGCAAACCATTGGAGCATTAGTTTTGGCCTTTCTAGTGAAGCAAGTTTAGTTTTATTTCATTTTTAATTTATCACATATAGTAATTGTATTTTAGCCTTAAACTAAAAAACATCATGTTTATTCGTCTCAGACATCCAGATTAAATAATGAAATCAAACATCAATGGAGCATACAATGCCTCGCGTTCATTATTCATCACGTAGCATCACGAAACGAAAACAAAAAAAAGCAAGACTTAGCATAACTACCCATCAGGCTAATTGAAACAGCCGAATAAATGTACGAAGCGTCATTAATTATTGCTTCCCGGTCTCATTCATTCTCCCGCCGGCAGCCGTGTGCCGAAAGTTTGATGAAGCTCTCGAACGCTCAAAATTATTCAAATAGAACGTCCTATTGACAGCTAGGAATAACAATCGTTACAAATGAATTAAGGATAAGTTTGGCGGTGGAAACTATTTCCCAAACACTGGCATCAAACCTCCCGCTCCACAGCCGTGTACCGGGCGGTTGTTAACACTCTAATGATAATCAAACAAAATGGTGCACCACTCAGCAACCTAGTCCGCGCCAGGTTTCTCTAGGGAAAGCCAAGCAAGAATTGAAAAAGCCTCAAACGAAAAAAAAAAAAACAAACGGATGCTAAACCCCGGTTGAGCTTGTGCCACGGTCCGCATGATGAAGTCGACTTAATTCAATTACCAATTATCGCCCCGCCGAAAACGACCCATCAACAGCGCCGGGTGGACACATGGCCGAGACCGAAGGGAAGGATACATTATTTATCAACCGTTCTAATGCCGTCAATCGCCGTTTCTAATAGGTTCGCTTCGCTTATCAAGGTTGGTGTTTGCGAACAAAGTGATCTGAAACGGTTTGAAAAAAAAAAACACGGTGCCAGCGGTGGATGAATATGTATTCGTGTATCCGCACGGCTCCCAAGAATTCGATGAAACATGCCACTTCCGAATTTGGAACACACCGGCGGCCCTGACATTAGAAGAGTAATGATTTTCTTCCTGGCACGACATGCGAATGAGTCGTGGTGGGGTTTTTGGGTCTTTGGTTCGGCGCTAATGCGTGAATTTCCTTCCAGAAAACAAAAGAGCCTCGGATGATTTACCGCTGCTGCTGGCTAGTGAACCCCGATCGTCCGATCGTTTGTGATGGTGGTGAAAAAAAAAACAGAAATCGAAAACAGTCCACAAGATTCGACTGGGAAGAAAATTAATGAATGAAATCTGAGTCGGGTTTCGCAGCCAAGAGTTGGCCGAATCTTGGTGGAAAGAGTCGAGAATTAGTTGTTAGCTTACCGTTTTATTTCGCGTTTGCTTCGGGAGTTCCATTCTGACAAAGTGCTCGCTTCCTTGCGTGGCCAACGTACGGCCGATGCTAAATTGGGCGATTAACTTGATGAAAACGCCATTTTGCGGTACGGCAATGAATGATCGTGGCTGTTTGGTGATGTCGTACGGAAAGATGAGGCCAAGCGGAGAACGCAAATCTCTCGTAAATTGGACATATATGTTTGCCACCGATAAAATCTGGCTTGTGATGTGATATTCGTTTTAGCAGTACGAACGATCGTTTGATCTCGCTGACCGAAAGGATGACACCTTTGATTTGTTTCACGTTGGAAAGCGATGTTTTAATGTGATCGGTGTGAATCTGCGGTGTGCTTCCCGCTCGAGAGTGGTTTAAACGAGTGCCAAAAAAGATCAGCCAACAAGAGAAGGAAAACATTAAAATAAACTAAATAAAAGCTACAGCTACAGGTTCCCGTGCAGCGTGAAGTCTCGCAAAAGAGCTTGCCTCTTCATCAAAGTCGTGTTTGGTGGGATAATTGATTTAATTCCTTTCGAAAACCTTCCAGTTGGGTCGATATTTTACGAGTCTCCCGATCCAGTCGATCGGCCCTTCGGTCGACGAACCGGCGCGACGGTAGCAAAGGTTAGTCGCAACGCTGCAACAGTTTAAGCGCCCGTCAACACGCGGACGCACCATAAATTGGCAGTAAATCGGAAATTAACGGACTAAGGGTACATGAAACTTAACGAAATGAAGGCGAACATGAAGACAAAACTCCCGACAGGCACACCGACACACGGACCCATCAAGCGGTGCTCTAAATGGTGCCGCGTAATCGCGGAAGCACCAAACGGTAGCATTCGCGCCACAGTCACCGGCAAAGCAAATGGTGCTTACGCGGGTGCATTTATACGTTTTGAAAATTAGTGTTCCCGAGCGTACGGTTCATTTCCTTCCGAGGGAGCCGGTTCGTTATCAACCGCGTTCTACACCATGAAACTCGACGCGGTTGAAATACCGCTCAACGAGATCGAACGCTGGAAATGATCATCAAATAAAGTGAACATTTAATGCCGTCAAAACGTGAGTTTGGAATTTCGTGTTGGGTTGGCTGCCTCGGTATGCTCGGGAGGGTGGGAAGGTTCTCATCTTTTGCTTGCTTCATTCTAAGCCGGACTGTTGGTGGCTTCCGAATTTGTTTTCCACCGTATGTCGATGGGTAAATCGCGTGATACTTAGATATTAAACAAGGTCTGCATGATGACGATGGTTTTGTGTGGTGCTAATTAATGGATCACAACAACAAATCGCGTTAGATAAGATAGCAGAATGAGGAAGCAACAAATGGTACAAAACGGAAACAATTGCCAGTGTCGGTGCAATGGTGCAAAAGGTGCTTTATCGTGGGCTGGTTAGTATAGGTTGATTGATTGGTGTGAAAAGTGGGTGCATTTAAAGTTAACAATGGTTTACGGACATTTAATAACGTAATTTCATAGGAAGGATGATCGTTTTTGTACACCAAGAAAAAAGGTAACAAAACTTAAATGTTTGTTGGCATTGGAGACATTGTCAATTACAAATTTCAAATAAACATCATAATCGTATGTATCCGTAGTGTTGAGAATAAGTTTGCTTAAATTAATTAAGTTTAAATTATTTGAAATCAATATTTGATTCTCAATATCTTCTATAGAATCTTCTATTTTTCATAGAAACAACCGCATAGAGAGAAGCCTTTGATAACTATTAAGTACCTTTGCTTGCCTCATGGACGAAGTCTTGAGTAGCCATATATAATTTTCGAGCATTTTTGTAGTTTATAAATGTGTTTGATCAAATTTTTTCAAGATTTAAATAATGCTCAATATTGCTACGTTAATTTATGTGGATAGTTTTCTTCGGTTGTTTTATACATTTTAATAAGAATCAAGAATCAATAAAGACAATTTTTATTTAAAAGTAACCATTGCACATTGATATCAATATACCAATACATTCAAAATCGGACACTTGATTTTCGGACGTTTTTTCTACATTGCGACGCTTTTACCAATTTCTTTAATTTATAAAACGACATGAACACTGAGCAGTGGACTTTAAAGGGGGACAATCAAAGTCGTATACCATAAACTGTTTTAAATAACAGTTTTATGAATATTTTGTAGCATTGCCATTGGCATCTATTACATCCTTTAATGCTTTGGGCATGCTATGGTCCAATTTCAAACAAAAGTTTGATTGGATGTTTGGATCTAATTTGTCTCATAACTTGTCTTTCATCTCTATCCTTAATTTTGCGTTTTGATTTGTTAGTTAAATCTTTATTAGCAATTCTTCCCTCGGGTTTTTGTATATTTTGATTATATCGTGGATTGTAAATTTTTCTTATGTTGATGATTCCACAAATTTATATGTTATAAACCCTGCTTCATGTTAGAAATCACATTTTTTCTAACTTCAATAGTTGTTTGCTTCGGTATTGTGGAGACGTACTAGTTAAGCTAATTATCAAGTTGCTATTGAAAGTACTGATACTTCCTAGCTTGCTAAAATGTATCCATGTTATACAAAAAATTCTAGTAATTCGAAGAACCCAACTTTGACTCTCCAGCGCGATGTAAAGACTCTTTTTCCTTTACCTTCCATTTTTTTGTAGAAAATGGAATATTTAAATCTCTTTACACATATACGTGAAGAGTGGAAGTAGAAGACTTCTTCTACACAGTTTTCATGTCGTTTTATAATTTTAGAAAACTGATTAAAGCGTCGCAAAATAGGAGCGCGGCGATTCAAGTGTCTGATTTTGAATGCCCTCCATTGTATGCAATATCCATCAATATTGATATCAATATGAAATAAACAACAATTAAATTTTCTGTAATAAAAATTAAAAACTTACAAGACATCAAAGATTATTGCAACAAAAGGTGCAAAAATAGTATTTTATTTATAATACAATTTATCGATGACGTTCAATGAGCTAATTTAAAAAAATCGGGTTTATTTTAAGGTCATGCAATAAGTTTGTGATATACGTCAAACGTGTTAAACAAGAGGCAGCAACATCATACACATTGATTAAAATTTAATAAAACCCTTTCCACTCATTAAAAGCCTTTCTTCTTTTCAGTTGTATACATTGAATTTATTTATGCATGAAATGAATTGAACAGCTCCAAACAATGTAGTTACAATTTAATTTTGATAACTTTTTGTATAATGAAATCTATTTAATTGGTTTCCTTTGAACGTAAAATAAAAAAAATCATTTCATTAATTTGTACAAATGGTAAACTCTCATTTGTTGTTGATTCCTGCAGAACCGTTTTTGTGCAAAAGTTTTTAGAATAATATCACGTATTGGGACCATCGTTTCCACAATTAACCAACGTGGAAGCTGCTCGATGTCACCACAATACTTATAGGAAAAAAAAACTATACACACACATGGATCTCTCACGTCTCTTCATTGGCATTGGTGCCGCTTTGGTTCGACATCGGCCGGGCACCCGGTACCGTGAAATTGAACAATTAGTTCGTAATGCCACGAGCAGCCAAAGGGCCCAGCCGCACAATCGCCCACAAATCGGCCACCCTAAGGCTTTGGCGATCGCGATGGCGAAGGGGGTAATTTGTTTTTAATTGTAACCAGTGTCGCTCGTTGTTTGGTCATTTTTACACCACCAGGAACAGGGACATGTGTCCCCGTCCGGGTGGGGCAGGGAAGGGGGCCCGGGAGAGGCCCGAAGACCTGAAAGGGAACAAAGCGGTACCCGAGATCGACATATTTGAGATTGTACGAGGCGAGCTTGCATCAACCGCCGCAAGGTTTGTTGATTTGGTGTGGTGTTTGTGTTTCTTCCTTCCCGTGCCGAGACTTTTCGTTTTTCTCATGACTGACGTTTGATGATGCGGCCCCGTTTTCTCGCCCGGAATACTTCATTCCGTTGTGACAGTTTTACCGTCAGCCGGCTTGTGTGATTCGATTACGGACCCGGGCAGAGTCGCGCCCGACGCGATGCGAAAGCTCGCTTCGATCGGAATCGGTTCGGAATCGATTGAAGAATTGCGCTTTTGTGACCGGGAGCTATTATTTTGCACGCGGTAAACGCTCCCGGTTAGCAACGTGGCTCCCGCTTCCTCCCCCATTTCGCCACGGGATTGCCTTTTCAGGAGCGGAAATATTTGAAAAATGTTTCATTTTTAATTCGCCCCATCCACGATTGCAGCGATCCATCTTTGCGCACCGGCGTATGCATAAAAACAGCACCGCTAAGGAACACATTTTCCCGCGAGATTTTTCTTATATGTCGATCGGATGGCGGTGTGTGTGTGTGTTACGGGTTTTGTCGCGAATCAAATCGCGCAAAACAGGCAACAGAGACGGAAGAAACTTCAACCACCAAATGCAACGCGAACGCGGTGTGAGAAAAAAGATGGAAAAAAGGTCGTTTTTGTTTCCATTCGCAGCGAAACACGTTTTGTACGGATCGTCGCTGGACAAGGGCATCACGCAAGAGACCGTGCGTCTGGACCGTGCCAGTGTCGTTTGCCTACTTCCAGCAATTCTAATTGCACGAACACAAACCAGTGAGAGAATAGGGAGTGGATGAGTGGATTTTGTTGTTGTTGTTATCAATTGTAAAGCACTTCCGAAAATTGACCAGCTGATTATTGTGCGCTTCTTGTACTAATCTGGACGTTGCCTGAAAAAGATAGCCAAGATATGAAGTTTAACCTAATAAGATACGTTTCGTTGCAACGTTCTATTTAGGATAGCATAAAAAGCCACATTTTCTTTTTATCGTCTTCTCATCTTCGCTGGATTATTTTCAATTTTTTTTCTTTTAATTTTTATTGTTTTTCTTTTGATGTTATAGTTTTATACTTTGCGTTGTTAGTCTGTGTAGAAAATTTGAAACTTTTTTTTTAATAAATGTCTTAATCATTATTTGAAATATAGATTTCAAACAACTTTTTTATAATCAAAAAATCATTTTAAAGAGCTAAAGAATGCATTTTGGATGCACTTTATTTCGCGCTGTTGCATCGGTCATGTTGCGCAACAACTCGAACGCCATTGCAACATAGCAACGATTTCATTTTGCGCCCTCTGTAGATGTGTGCGTGAGGAAGCGACAGTACACGCCCCTTTTTTTATTTCGGTCGTAACACATGAACGTTGCCCACCACGCAGTTACGAATTCAATCTGAAAGCACGTGTATTTTAGTGTTGAGAAACCATGAAAATATTCGCTGCATAGAAAACACCAAAACTCTCAAAAATATGATAAATTTTTAAATTCATTTTTTAGTGCTTCTAGATCATGCTGCGATTCGAAAAATTCGAGGCATAAAAAGATATTTTTGCTCATGAACATAGAACGTGCAGCAACAGCTTCCGTGCCGGCAGTTTGGTGTGCAATTGATTTATGTTTGCTGCTGCTTTCTACACATATACATTTGCGTGGGTGACGCTGCTAGTCGCACGACGCCGGCCATAAATAAGTTGACACAAAAAGCAAACGCGCGCGCGTTCATCCTTACGGACAGGTGCACCGGTGAATGTGCGGACCAACACAATGAATGCACGACGTGAGCAGGAAGTGACGAGCAGAGTTTTGTTTTGAGTCGACGAAACATTTGCCACTCTACGGATTCCTTCGGATTACCGTTGCCATCAACAACCGTCCAACCAGTGTGCCACCTACTCGGATATAGCTCGAGCCCCATCCGTAGGTGTCTCTAGATGGTAGAAAAAGTGGTTCGTTCGGGCCTTTTGTGTCGTTGGAGCATTGTTTATGTTTCACTTTTCCGCTGTGTGTGTGTGGATGTGTGAGTGTGCGCGCGCGCTCCCTTTTTTGTGTACGTTTGCTACCAGCGAGAATCATCGCTTCCTTTTCACTGGGTGATGATGACTTTTACGTTTATTTTTTCATTCCACATTTCATATACTTCTCGTTTTATGTGTCGTTCTGTTGTTTCCCCAGTCAGTTCCTTGTGCTGTCAAGTTTCTTCTTTGTTTCCCATGTATGTGTGCCTAACGCCGAAAAAGCTTGCTGTATATTTCATGTTCATTGTCCCTCCGGTGGTAGGTAAGTGGAGCGACTTTAAATAATGCTGACAGGTTGCGAATGATGGGTAACTTTTATTAAAGCCACACACTACACGTCAAACACACTATCGAGGAGGTGGGACGCGCACCTGATTTTCCACTGCCGCACACTGACCATCGTCAACCGTGGACGGTATGTTTAATGATGTTGATGTTGATACACACACACACACACGTGCAGAGGGAATAGCACGAGCCCTCACCTTTTGGCCACGTTGACACGAGCTGTGTATTTCCATCCGCTTTTACGGGATGTTTTGTTGTTGTCATGTCCCGGGTCACCCTGCTCGCCCTCCCAAACCTCCCGCTCCAAGGACCGGGGTAACACCCACGACCCACCAGCCGAGATGCGTACTATTCAGCGTTATAATTTATTTGTTGCGTACGCTGCTTGTCCGGGTGCTGCTGTTTGGTTACCAATTAAAGCTAGGCGACAACCACAACACGAACGTAAATGTAACCGTTCACTGTTTAAAGCTGCGTTTTGGGATGTTATCTGATTTGAATGGGGAGTTGAAGTTGTTTTTTTTTTATTTCGCTCTCCTCTCTGTGGCATGCTTGTCGTTTGCTGGTCACAACAGGAAGTACTTAAACGCAGATTTATGTTGAAATGAAATTACTGTTACATAAAGTGCGACTAGCGACAGTGAACGCTGGCTGGATGGTAATGTGTTTGTTATGTTATACTATTGGTGTAATACAAAATAGTATGAAAAATGCTTCTATCTTGTGATGTTGAACGTTGAATTTATACCTTAACTAGTGATTTGTCTATCTAACTAGCAAACAAAATCGAAAATCGATCATAAAAATTATCAACTTTAGTATTAAAACTTGTTAGCGTTCAGGATCACATAAAAAGCTCATGATAGACGTAATATTTCCCGATTTTTATGGCAAAAATTATGATATTTATTACTATTCTATATTGGTGATCAGCATTTCTCTTGCCTTAGAAACGGTATGGGACATTACAAAGTGTATATAATCAACAAAGCTTTATAACTCTATTCCAACAACTCTCCTTACAGGTTTCATTTTTGATATAGTATACTTAATTTTCGAAAGAACTAGAAGATGCCTAATAATCTATTAATTTTGATTATTTCATTAGGAGTATTTGGAAGGAAAATTTAATTTTTCAACAACTTATGAATTTAAATTTCTTGTAGCAATTTCAAAGCATTTAAAAAAAAAATGGACAATATTAATGGTATGCTGCCAACCGGTCATATTAGAGCCTGATGAAACTTCGCCACTCAAAATACCAGTCTCAATGGACGTTTGGGACCATATAAAACCTTTATAGTCGTAGTACTCACATCCGTCTCTGGTATATAGACTCTGTCCAAAACTGATCTAACCCTCTTAGCCGTGTTCGAGAGGAAGATGCTTAGAATGATTTTTGGTCCGTATGTGTGGAAGGACAATAGAGGATCTGCTATAACGACTAACCATCGGAGGAGCCTGGAGGGCTGGTCTTGTCATGAGAATTGCATCGGACGACCTAGCCCATAATGTCCCGTTAGGCCGTTCACACAGTCATAGAAGACGTAGTAGGCCCGAATTAAGATGGAGTGTCGGTCATGTGTCTGCAAGAACGGCCGAGAAGGATGGATTAACAAACGGCTGTGTTAGACGGTGAGGATTGTTGCTGCAGGCCGTATCGCGTCGTGATTGTAGCGCTTGACAAGTAAACAAGTAAGTAAGTAAGAACATTAACTTTTAAATGAACTCAGAACGAAATAAATTCCGTAAGCATGGACAAAATTTTATAGCAGAGTCAGATGATGCATGGATGAAATCTGTGTACATAGCATCAGCTGTATACTGAGAGCTATTCCATGACTTCGGCCATGGCTAATAAGCTTTCGGAACATTTTTTTTTATTTCTAGAGGATAAGTTGTAATATCAAATAAGGTCCAGGTCCTGGTTAGCCGATAATCTGTAAGACAGTAAAATGCATCAGAATTAGTTGAGCGAAAATTTGTAGGCCTGATGACTTTAAGATTAAATAGCTGATAGCTCGGCATTGGTTGATCTAACCTAGGCAGTAACCATTAGTGTTTTCGAGCAATTCGTCTACGGAGGATCTTTTCCAATCATTCTGTGATCAAGACGGAATACCAACTTAAGAGTTCAACAACGTTAAGAATTCAAAAGAACTAAAATCCTACGAACAGGACAGTCATGACTTAGGAGCAGTAGTTTTATTATATTCCTATCCAATATTAGTCGTACACGCGTCGCCAGGTGCATGAGTTAGCATTTGGTTTTTAACATTATTTTATATTTTCATATATTGTTATTAATGGTACACTTTACTTGACTTTAATATGCCTTAAAGAACCCTTCAACCCAATCATATTATCAAAATTTACAACAACAAAATTTTATACTTTCCATTATCCCTCCATTCGCCTCGAGGACTTCCAACCAAAGTTTTACGAGCCTAAACTACACGTCAAAGAAATGCCGACAACCAATTTCAATAAAACCAAAATGAGAATCCCCAGCAAAGCCCCTAAATGTACAAATTGCACACCGCGCCGATAAGCAGTGTTCGTTCGCGAAACAAAACTTACAACCATAAACTGAAACGCTCGAACCAGGTGCAAAAAGCTCCCACTAATAAGAAGCATTCTGGTCGCCCGGGTCGCAAGGAACGGAAGTAACCGGAAATGAGAAACTGGACGTGGAGTTGCTGTTTTGTTGTTTCGTTTCTAAGTGTCTTGCACAGTGGTCAATAAATGGTCTCATTAAAGTGTTGTTTACTAAAAAGCACACAAAAAAAAACACGACCGGTGCAAATGCAACGCGGCCGGCACGTAAATACAGTGCCGGAAGGTTAAAATTTATTTCGAACAAATTTTCACAACAGTACCATCATTTGCTTTAGCGTTTAGCGTTTAATATCCCCCCATTTAATGGCAGATGCAATCGGGCAGTGGTCATTTGTAAGCGTTTGAACTGCGATTTAAGGACAGGGGAAATTAGCAAACTAAAAGGTGTCATAAAAATATCTCACAACAGACGCGTCCTTTCATCGATCGTGCAGGATGCGACAGATGATGTTGCGAGTTTGTTGGTTTATAGCATGCTTAAACGTATTTCCAGAGTATTTGTATGGTTATTTGCTTCCCCACAATCCCATAAAGATGTTTTGTATGTTTACGGCTAAAAGCATTCATCCATCTTATATTTATAATTCATTGAGTCAAAACGACGGAGAACAAACAGAATTAAATCGGGCGCTGGTTCGCATCAGGTAGCGGTGGAACAATTTATTTAGTGACCAACAGAAGTGGCGTTTTCCCGGGAGCTTATCGGGCCGGAATAAATTCATATTTATCGAAGCGATGTGGAGCCAGCTCGGTGCGAGCCTTTTGTATTGTTTTGTTGCGTCCAATGTTTATCGTATCGTGTCGCTCGGACGGCACTCATTACCTTTTGCCTTTTGCTTGAAACTATATTAACCCATCACACCCAGCAGGCAGCTTGATATGATGAAGATTGTGCAATAAGAGTTCCGGTTTCGCACGGGAAGATTGGTTTGAGTGTTAAAGGAGCGCACAAATCAGCACCGAACCGATTCATCTATTAATGCAGCTTGCACCAGAAATTGCATAGTCTCGTCTAATTAAAAGCATGCAGTCAGCGAATGTTACGATTTGATACTATCGCACCTTGGACTTTTATTGAGTCGAAGAAAAGCGAGTTGCAAATGTGCACCTGGGGCTGCAACATGTTTGCATCTCCATTGGGATGAGCTTTTAATGAAACCACATGTGGAGAAATAATTTTCATAATTATATTCGGGCATTTTTTGTTGTTGTATCCTTCCCTCTTCCACGTATGCATCCCGTTCGACATGCTCCAAATTTGTTTAGAGTTTACACTGTTGACTGTTGTGCTGCAGCTTCGGTTGGGTTCGTTTTACAACGCTTGATCGTAATCGGTCACCGATTCTCTGCAACATTCTTGCTCGCTTTTGTTCATCTTAATCATTATACTTTTATAGCACATAGTGCTGCTGTGCTTCCGTGTGCTACGATAACCGGGCAGCAAAATCTGATAATACACAAACGAATCCATCCCAACGGATGCACCGGGTGCAGTTGCGTTAGGGCAAATGCATAATAAAAAAAATGTTTGATTACCAAAAGAGCCAACCAGTCCAGTGGCTCGCATGGCAAATTGACTTAAATTGGGTGCGGGCTTTTACCGTACTGGTACTGATGGACGCACGTCGGACTATCGGCATTGGGAAAACAGTCGGTGTCCAATCAGCACAAATGGCCACTTTGCTTCTCACTAGTGGTTTGAGAAAACGTGTAAAACTTTTCGTACCTTAAGATTATGGTTTGAGATACATTTTAATTGTAACCGGTGCTGTTCCTGCTGTGAGTGCAAGTTGCATTAAGAATGAAGTCGCTGATGATGGAACACTGCAGAAGGAACGGGATATGATGAGCTGTACTTCGCAAATAAACAAAACTGACTAAATAAAGTCCAGCTAATGAAACGTTTGGAAGATCTTTGAATGATTGTTCACAAACATTATATGTAAAAACATTCTTTGGGGTTAAAGAAGGGATTGGTCCTTTTTAATACATTCATGCTATACCAAATAATAGTGAGTTTTTAGAATTCTAGGAATGTTTTTGGGAGTAAAAAAATCATGCTGGCAATGGCGGGGGGGTTTGGTCTGTTCATTCCGGGGCCTTCCTTTTTCGTGGCCTCCTTCCTTTTTCGATGCCGTGGCCCTATGCGGCCTCCTATTCCGTCAACCGTTTTATCCGCCACAATTGCACAGTTCTTGGGAAGTTCGAGCTGACCAGTAAATTAGGGGCACCCCGTCAAACCTCGGGGCAACCCGCGGCTTCTCAGTCCGTTTACCGTTAAATCTGCCACTGCATGCTGGCAATTTCAAGATATCGGAGGTTATCTATTTAACTCTCATTAACAATTACTATGGAAAATTCATTTTCGTATGTTCATGACCAAACATTTTATCAACAAGTTTGGTTATGCATTAAGATGAGATGATGCTGAAAATAAATTGTTTCCATATTTTAAATACGAGATGTTAGTATTGAGATATTATTAGTTAGTACAAGTATTAAGAGGACCTTAAGAGGTCGTTAGGCCAAGAAGAAGAAGAAGAAGAAGAAGACAAGTATTAGGATGATGTTAAAAATGGGAAAACATGGTAATTATTTGGGTATCGATTAAGTAGTTTGTAAACAAAGAGTGAGGTTATAGAGTCGAGGATATCGGATTTACAACATAAGAATGTTTAAAATATTTGCTATAGATTATAAAAACATACTGACAATACGGCCTTCAGCCGTCATATAATAAATTAAATTAAAGAAAAGATTATAAAAACTAAATCTTTATCCCAGGTTAGCTAAGATGCTTCGCGCTGGAAAATGGCGGATCTTAGGAAACGTTGTGTTAAACACGCGATTGCTGGCTATGTTAGGCATAGGCTATTCGTTGGGGAAAACGGTGGAACTAGATGAAGAATCATAGGAAATCTCTCAAATAATAAATCTAAACGATGGGTCTCATTATTCTATATTTTGATGGTCTTTCTATGGATTTATACAAAGCTTGAAGTGAAAAAGAACTGGTGAGACCTTTGGTAATTTGAGAAACATTTAATCTGGAAGATTTCTAAACAATATTGCTTCATTTCGTTGGATATATCGAAGAGAATCGCTGAAGCATATAAAATTCCTCTTCTTCTATAAGTTGCTTCAGACATTCTGAACTATCATGTGATCCTCTAATCGTAATCAGCGTAGTATTATAAAATACTGAGTTATTAAGAATATAATAAACTTTATTCTTAAATGACGTCAAATACTTACTTTATTTTGAAACGTTTTACGCTCTGCTAAATCCTGCACATATTACACAGCCTGGATAATCAAATTTATGATTGTTCAACGTATGGACAACCCAAATTCTTCAACAACTTTATAATGGTCCATGGAAACCACATACCCGGAAAGAAGTTTTCCCTATTTGCCATTATCACCCAGATGTTACAGTCTTTCCTGTTAGGCAAGTGCAACCGCAAGACACATTTACAAAACTTAAGTTTAACCCTTAAGCGTAAAACATGCTACTGTAGTGATCGGCGACTACACCTCTCCCATGCTCCCAGTGTTCGATTTCGTGCCACCATACGCCCCGATCCTGATCTTGCAAAGAGAGAGAGAAAAAAAACACACACACTTCGAAGCGGGAAAGGTAATCTCGCTAACATAGCTTCTCAATTAATTTCCATTTACTCGCGATTACGCACCGCGTTCGGCAGACGTCGAGATCGACGGCGAGTGGCCGGCAGCCCATTGCCAATTCCGGTCCGGTTGTATACATCTATCGCTTACGCGAAAAAGCCGCCGAACCGTTGTGAACCGCGGGGCTACCGATATCAAGGCCGTACACCCCGGTACACCCGGCTAGCGGCAGCAATAAATACTTCGGTAGCGATGCGCTTCGACGCAACTGGTGTAACTGCATCTGATCATCGGTCTTCTTTTTCGGTTGGCCAAGGGATGGCAGACGAAACGGACAATGACACGATTTCGATCCGTTTCGATCGAACATCAAAGTTAGTGTCGATGTGTGAGCACTTGTGAGCCAGAAACGCCGGGTTGGAGGCTGGAGTGTGGGGAGTGTGCAATGATAAAGCGTCGTTTTGCCGTCGGCCATGGTTTGGGAAGCTGGGAGATTGCATTCGAAACGATAAACTGAAACTGGGGTGAGCAAAGAAGAAGCCCATCTGCACAAGAACTCTCGGCAAAAGACGGAAAGATGCGCAATCGAGAGGGAAGAAATGGGTTCTGTTTTTGAACTCCCGAGTCACCCGAGGATACCGAGGAGTCCAAAGACCAGATGATGAAGATGAATTGTGATCGTGTATTGTGATGATTTGCTGGCTGATTTATGTGCGATCGGGTGTATCGAAGGTAAGCGATGCAGTGAGCATTGGCTGGATGGCTGGTGAAGGACTTTTGGATGGTGCATATCTTGAATTATTTCTTCAACAATCGATTTTATTCGGATGGAAAGAAAAGCTCTTGTGTAATGTTTTATCAATTGCAACAGTTATTGCATCGGTTTGGTGAGATGATGGATCTGAAGTGAAAAAAACTCAGTAACTGAGTCCTTAAGTTCTCCAGAAAAGATTGAACTTCGAACAAAACTATAACGAAATGAAGAATCTTCGAAACTAACTGAACCCGATAATAATACACCAAAACAGACATTCAAACAACAAACAATAAAACGTAAAAAATGTCACCCAAAATAATACACTTCCCCACTGCAATTGTAAACCGGTTCTGGGGAATGTTCCAACCCTGCTTGGTTAGCGAATTTCGCTCCCAGCCCTTTACCACTGTGATTCGGACACAAGTGGCCATTTCCAATTGCAGCACTCATCATCAACTGCAGTTTGGATGCTTCCAAAACAGCATTTAGGACCCGTTTTTTCAGCCCTTCAACCAACGATTGGCCGGCAGCAATGGTCATTCATTTGATAGCTACAGCGGGCATGCTCATTCACAAGTTTTACCGTAAAATTTTCATTGCAAGCGACGAAATCCTCCCGGGAGGAATTTATCTTGCCGGTGTGCCAGCCCGTTTTTATACGCCTTCCCGCTTAATGGGCACCCTAGAACGAATCCGACGGTCGCAGATTTGTCAGTCGGTTGGTTGGACGGGGTTTTTGGTTGTTGTTGTCTTATTTCTGTCACCTTAAGGGTCTAATGGCGCCTCGGATGCAACACCGGGATGCAGCACTTTCGGTATGTAATTATGAGTGCTAATGATTATTTATGACATCATTTTGCTACCGGGAATACCGGGAGTAGTTTATAGCAGAGTGTGTGAGAGAGAGAGAAAGAGAAAGAGAGGGACGCTATAAACGTTGAGTAGATCACTGTAAGAAGGATCGAAAGGAATGAAAATGTGACTTTATGATCAAAATTTATGATCAAGTATTATCCTTGTTGGTTGTAGCGCCTGATAAGTAAGTAAGTATTATCCTTGTTTTTTAGTTATTTATAAACAAGTATACAGACTTGTGAAGAGACGTGTGCGTTCTGCAACATTTTAGAGCTGCTAACGATCCCAAGCTATACGTTGATGATGTGAGAGTCAGCAAAGATCACTCAACAACTTTAATGGATAGTTCTTGAAACTTAAATCAATCAGCTCCAGACACAAGGGCATTGATGAGCTACGTAGCAGAGTAATTATTTCCTTCTAAACCTCAAGAACCACTTCTCAGTTAAGCAACATTAGTCAAAGACGTGAGATACTTCTCTTGCAAATGAAAAGCAACCGATCAATACCGTACCGTACAGCAAAACAAGATTTATAACAACTCGTTCTCTGTCTCACTATTTCCCTGTTTCGGTGGCCCTTGGAAAACGTACCCCTTCCCAGGAAAGGGGTGATGACAGTTTAATGCAAATGAGACCACTGTTGTAGGTAAATACAGACACACATACAGCTCTATGCTCATCGCTTGGGAGCTCATTCTTATTCTAATGAGGTAATTTATTAAAGTTTTTTATTAGCACCCCGTTAATTGCGGTCGGGAAGCTGTCGTCGCTGGGTTTTTCATGCCGGGGTCGGTATTGTTCACGAAATTAGTTACCCGTTAATAATGTTGTAGGTTTTAGATTTGTGTCAATTGTCGCTTCTTTGGGGACTGGTCACAGAGTGGTAAACTAGTTCCGGTAGGTTTTTGTATTGAGATGCTGCATACGCGGAGCAAAGTACACACATTATGGACATATTATGCGCAATTACACATCCTGCTGCACCTTTCGAGTGGTCATAAATCGTTTCCGAGTCCTTAGAACAGGGTGTGAGCTTTTTTAATGCTCTTTTTTTTGCAAGTAAAGTAATGCGTGTGGAAAATTTATAACTCCCTTTAGGACTCTTTTGATACTAAGTTGTGCTGTTAAAGAACGAGTAACAAAACAAAAAAGGATTTATGTCTAAAATGAAATATTACAACAAAAAAAATATTTACTCGTAACAAATTTGCATTCTGTTCGTTGAAAAAATAAAGAATCATAACTTATTAATTGCTGTAATCCTCTTTTTGAATGCCTTACTCTGCTCACTATCAGTAGACACAAAACACCATACGGAACCAATCCACCACCAGCATTTGATGTCTTTCTTTCATCATCAACTCAAACAAAAAAGGAGCAGCAATCGGATCCGCCAGTCCGAGCAATCCCCGTCATCAGTTTCCCGGACAACATTATTGGGCCGTGTAAGCGTGTCAAATTTGAGCCTTTTTGGTGCGATTCCTGAAACATGTAGCAATCCCCTTTCTGTGCAGCTCCGAGATGAATGAAAAGATCGGAGTATGCTTCCCGGTTCACTCGCACCAGATTTGCCACGGATGTACGGCTTGCAGTTTGATTTCTGTCAAAAATCCGTAACCGGATATCGGACGGAGGGGACGGGCTATCATTGGCGAGTGACACGAGTGGGATTGTTTCGGTTGAGCGCCGTACCACACAGCGTCGTTCCGATCCCGGTCGGCATAGTCTTCTGCCTATAGAGCGCTTGTGTAGGAGACTTATCAATGGACAAGCACGTACAGAATGGAAACGGAAGCGCCATGCAAGGATTAAATGTTACGCCTGACTGGAATCGAAGGCACTCGAGCGCATCCGATACGGGGTACTGCTCGGGTTGCCGGTGGAATAAACGGCCAGTGTGAACGTGTGTGTATCTGTTAGGGAGGATTATAAATCCGAGAAATCACAAAGTAACGTTCTGGAACACCTGCAAAATGCTTACAATTAAAGGTTTCATCAGGTGTCACTGGTACGTAGTAGCCGGAAGCTGTCTTGCATGAATGAAGTCTTTCGAGGGATATATTTAGAGAGATAGAGAGCAGGAACACCTGACGCTAGATATGGGTGCTATTAATAGATTTTGATGGTAATAATATTGAATTGATAAGAGATCTTCTATTAATAGTGTAATCTACGTTGTATTGACTAGGCCTTGTAGTGCAAGCAAACAAAATCTGTACAATTTTTATGCATTTTGGAGCATCTTGGACAAATATGGGTTCGAAAAATTCATTAGGACGTTAAATTTTCTGGATTACAAGGAGTTCTTGGAAAACTTTAGGACAAAGTCTATAAAATGACTAGGCCCAGAATATTTGCTCTAGTCAACAAGGTTTCTTGAGCGTGTCTTTTGGACAACAAAGTTCTTATGAAGTCAAGGTTTTCCAGACAGGTAAAGAAAGTTCCTAGGAAGATAACTCCTCTTAAACGACTGAATCTCTTCTGCTACGAGTTTTTTGGCCTATGATATTTCTGAAAAGACGACGAACCTGATGAGGTTTTGTGGACAGGAGAGGTCTACCAGATACAAAGAAATGTGCCACAAAAATTTGACCCAAACAATTAGTTCATGCTATCTCTCGCTAACAAAAACTAAGATTGTGGTTTAGCACCCTGTTAATGAGCCAACCAGTTGTTAAAGTAAAACTCTCTTTCAAACTATATTTCCATATTATAACATGCAGTTGATGTTACTTACAAAAACACAACGCAAGAAAAAATTTTCTCCTCCGTAAAAAGCACAGCGACGCGTGAAAACCACAAACTTAATTCGTATGTGCAAATTCTCGTTCCAATACACAAACACTGCTAATGTTCCACCTATAAACACAATTCCATGCATCGTTTTTCGCACCTTTTAGCACCGGGATTACTCCAACGCAACGCAAAAAAAAACAACAATTTCCATTTGCTGTAAAGTTTCGTTTCCATCAATCATGCCTAAGCTAATCATTTTTCATACCGGCTTATGTTTTGCCACATGCCACTGCACGCTTGCGTGAGATGGAATGGAAACGAATGTTTATTATTGTTTCAGTTTTTTTGCTACTACCGAATGCCATCCATCACCTGGTGAACTTGACGAAAGAATTCGACGATGGTCAGTGTGTGTGTGTGTGTCATGCTTATCTTAGCCGTGCGATGGCTTTTCTTGACGCTGGTGTAGCAGGTGCGGTTAATTTACGAGAAAAATAATCGGCACATTCAAGAAAAGGGAATTGAATCACCATTTTTTACACAAACAAAACTCACGATTTAAAATAAGTCCTGCGCTATGGTGCCAGCGTTTACTTTCAGTTTTTATTGCAAAAACATTTCAGCAGCTGCGTTTAGTGAAGCAATGTTTTTATATCACAACTGCTGCAGCAGTTCTTCAGCTCATAAACCATTCAACAATTTTGCAATATCTGTTTCTGCAAGCGGTTCGGTCAGCTGTGATGCCGTAAACGGTGGACGTAAATGGAAAACAAGCGCAGCATGTGACCGAGTGCACGATTTCCATCGCTTCGGAACAGTTGGGAAAAAGGCGACCGTGCGTAGTATCAGTCCAAAATTGATAACTGAAAAACTGGTCGACCACAGTGCACTACTACTACTTACTAGGGCTGCCAGTATGCGTTCCTGGCGCTGCGTGCGCCTACTATGTTACGAATTAACCTCACCATGCATGGTGCGAACGTCGTCTGCACGCGTTTACCTCGATCGGGATAAAAATAAAAACGCTCATCG
The DNA here is from genome assembly GCA_002091835.1 of Anopheles maculatus. NCBI lineage: Eukaryota > Metazoa > Arthropoda > Insecta > Diptera > Culicidae > Anopheles > Anopheles maculatus. Next base: position 35,052 of record KZ063444.1, on the reverse strand, counting down.
CCATCTACGATCGAGAATCGATTGAGCAAACTGTCACTGCGTAATTCGTCTCATTTCGGTACAGTCTCGGGCGGAAGGACGGGGATGGACGGGGCAAGGGAGGTGAAGGACGATGAATCCGTCAAACAATACCGGGTACCTCCGAGTCTGGGAGGATCGTGTGTTCACCGCCGTGTGTTCATTTTCGGTATCAACCAGTTTCCATTTCAGATGTCCCACCCAACGCTCCTTCCGCACATGCATCTCTGGCCGGTCGGTGGTTTTAGCTTCGCCAGTTTCCCTCTTTAAATCGCAAGTAAAGATGGCGATCGTCGCGTTGTCTGGTTTGGGCTTCAATGAAAATGTTCGCCCCAAAGATGGACCGATCACGGTATCGTCAAACCCTTCTGACGGGGTACCTTCGACGCAGACAAAACGGTCGCTCGTTGCACAATCGCCACCCCGAAGAGTTGGAAAATGCGGGATTTTTCCCTGCTCATGGTTGATGCGGTAGACAGCTGGAAGACAGCCTAATGACTGATACGATCGATCGACTGATCTGCTCGCGCCCGGTAATCCAATCAGCGGAGCCAACGGAGGACTCCTGAAAGGATTGCCCCGGGATTTAATCACGGAGAGTCTCTTGCGTGCGTCGTGGATCATCGTTAGTTTGCTACCAAATTGTTGACATATGGCCAGTGCGAGTCCCGTTCGTTGGGATGTCGCTAGTTAAAGAAGGCAGCAGAAAACGTTACCACCAGGTATAGTCCACCAGGGAGAATTTTCTAATCTAATCGAACGGTTCATCACCACTATCGCGATGACCGTAGGAATGGTTAAGGACCCACCGGCTCGCCACAGAAAATAACCCCTTGCTTTCAAGCAGGCAGAAATAATCACTTAGTGATGGAAAATTGTAACCAAACATATTCGAGATGTTTATCGAGCTATTCATATAAATCACAATTACCGGTGCTCGAGGTACACGCGGGAGTTCTACGAGGTTGGGTCTCCCTAGATTGATGTATCGAACGGTAGTCGAGTGAAGCATATGCGACATTTGTTCTGATTGTGAGTGGGAAATGATTTGTTTGATTAGCTGGATGGCGGATGTTTGTCCCGACGAAGTGTGAACAAGGTGGTCCTTATAATGGGGAACGAGAAATATGAATTATTAAGAAGTATGTTTAATCAAAACGTAAAAAGCAATGAAGAACATTATTTTTAAACGCCAACTCCAAGTTCGATAACTCTTTTCGATACATCTACTTTATGTTCCGAAATGTGACCGACTCTGACGCCTACTTGACACGCGTGTGATGCATAAGAAAGGAAACAGTATTTCAGCGAAAGACATGATCCACCGTGCCACCAGATGATCGCTTAAGACCGCAACATATTTCCACATGCTCGGTCGGTATCGTTTCCCGGTTCGGTAACGTCCTGTCGCAAGCAAAAACATTCACGCCTTCTCAACCACAGCGGTCCTCTTCTGCAAACACCTATCCATGGCTTTGGCTCACAACACAGCACATCGATAGCCGACATCCGACAGCGAAGATCATAGACCGAAGGCGATGAAATTCGATGCCATTCGAGAGTACGGTTGTCGTGTTCTTTTTTGAAGCGCCACAGCTCGACCGACCGGCAAACAAACGAAACAGCTTAAAACACCCGGTCGGAGGATGGTGCGGGTTCGTTTGAGCATCATATTTCACGCAAATGGTAATATTTCATAGTTTTATGATCTGCCTCGCACTCGGAACGGTAAGCGCCGCGAGCACCGGGTTTTTGCGGATTGTTAGCGTGCGAGTGAGGCTGGGAAATTGTGGCCAAATGCTGTGGTACCGTGTGTGTGATGATGGTAGAAGAATGTTCGTTGAAGGTTGGTCCTGGATGGTTTCACATTTGTGGGACGTGTCATGTCACATTTCGGATATCCAGAACTATTGCATCATTTGTAGCAAACGTTTGACGAAATGTGTTGCACTTTTCATGAAAATGGAATTAAAAAAGTTCTTTAATTTTGATTTTAAATTGCTGTAAAAGCTTAAAATGGATTCTTTCTGGTTTGATCGTTCAATAAATATGCCCGTAATTGATACTGAATTGGTGTTTGAAGTTGGTTTTGCTGCAGTATTACATTACAAATGAGTTGAATACTTTTAAATAAATTTCAAACAAGAATCAAATCAATGTGATAAATAGAATTTAACTCCTATAAATAACTTATATGACAGAGACGAATGGAGTCTAATGAATCTTTATTTTTTGGATGATTAACAAACTCTATTATCTAGGTCCAAAGGGACGGCCCGGCGGTAGAAGCGACAGCGACGCCGGTCTTCACACGGCAGGACCGGGGTTCAAGTCTCATCTGGGCCGTTCCCCCATAGTGAGGACTGACTATCCAACTATGCGGTAATAATAAGTCTAGTAAGCCAGAAATGGTAGGCATGACCTAAGAGGCCGTTGGACCAATAAAGAAGAAGCAGAAGATTATCTAGGTACAAATATTCAGCAAAAAACTATAAAAAGAGAAACAGATCAATTGAGTTGATAATTTTTCATTCCAGATCAGACATATGAAACATGCCCGCGGGCCGGGACCGATCCTCGAGTTCTGTCATTACGGGTAAAGGAAAATTAGGACAATTGGTTATCGGGAACTCTCCAGAGATATTTCTTTTAGGCATTTTCTTACTTCAACGGTTTATTGCGGCCATATTGTTTAAATATTATCTTAGAATAACTTAACTTAGAATGTGGCTGTACAGGGTTACCTTCCAAATCACAAAGGAATACAATTTCTGAACTATGTTCAGGACATCAAAGTGATGAAGAATCTGTTGATACTTTTCTGGTCTGAAATCTTTTTCAATTTCTCTGGCCAAAACTGGCAAACAAGGTTCTACATTATTCTAAACATAGTCCTGAAATGTGTCAAACTTTGCTAGTTCATCCTTCACACCCATCAAAAACAATTGCTTTTTAAATATAATGTTTAAATATAATAAATAATTAATCATAATTATCGTGAGTGTGGTTCTTACAATTAATTCAACTCAGCAAAAACGATATTTCATTCCAGGTATCGCACTTCATGCATGCATGTTTTCTCTCTCAGCTTAATACTACGCCTAACGGAGAAGAAAGTACACCTGAGTACGCAAGTCTCAAACATATCGTTTACTAAGGTGAACACTAATAAGGTAGCTCACTGAAAACCTCCAACACTCTGGTGCCAACCACGTCCACATGTCCACCAACTTCTGTTAGCCGTGCGCCCAAAGCGCACCGGTGCGTACCGTCACGTGAATGTGCCTGACAGATTTCCACACGTCTGCACTTTGATCTCGTACTCATTTCGCTTAACGAGAACACGGACGGCCGCGGACGGCGCTCAGCGTCCAGTGGATGCTGGAAACGTACGTACGTTCCGGATCGTTTGTCACAGTTCAACGCCTGTAGTGGCACATTGAATGCGCCACCCCGATTTCCTCCGCAACCCACTCCTCCCGCACCGCTACCGGAGCTCACCCATTCCGACAGCTATTTCCGACGCTTTTCTTTCTCACATCACATGTCGGAAAATTTGATCCCCGCTGAGTGCGCTGAGCTGACGCTACTGCATGTGGGTTGTTTTCTTTCTTCCCTTTGTGTGCCTCCCGCGTGTCAGAAAGTAAGGTGACCCAAAGACCCGTCAACTGCCGGCTGCCGACGCTCAAGTGTCATTTTTTCCGGAGGCGTCGTCGTCGTCGTCGTCCCGGGCGGAAGATAAATAATAAATAACTTTCTAATCGAACGATGCAAAACCAACGCACGTCGGGATTTGGGTGAGGAAAATTTGTTTCGATTTATTACGGACTTTTGTCACTCGAGTGATGCGTTTGTTTTTTTTTCATTCTCTCTCGACCGTGGACATGTTACTTCATCGATCAAAATCTTCAGACAATCTACAACGCAGGCATCTTGACACGGACACGAACCAGTCGCGCGTCTCGATCGTTCGAGCAATTGCAGTTGCAGGATCAGCGTGGAAATGATAAATTATTCACCGTGCGCAATGATCCCATTCCCAGCCGCCACGGGATAAAAAATGCCACGGAGATTATTAAAGTTCCTTCACAACTCGCGAATGCTGGGGCGAGTGATCGAGCGCGAACCTGTTGTCCGGTGTGGTATGTGCCGGTAAGCACCAGGAAAAAAAAGTCGTCCCATTGGCGCCCACTGCTGACGGACTGCTGTGTTATCGCTTCCGGTTACTGGTTTGGTGTTATCGTAGGCATTCGTGCGCAATTTGAACGGGAGATACACATGTGCACGTATCGACGATAATAAACTATCCATTTGGATACGGTGGACATGAGAAAATGTTAGAAAAACAGAACTAGTTTTCTGAAATAGGGTTGAGATCGTGAGATTTAGTTAAATAGTACAAGAAGCATTTTATATTTGGTTTTGATGTTTGACACATTTTATATTTTATTTGATTGAAATTTCATTATTATTATGTGTTCAAGATATTTCTACTGAAACAAAACGGTTTTGTAAGAATACTTGTTAAAAAATATAAATACCAGTTACCTCACGTACACTTCTATCGCACCAAATTCATTACAGTAATCCCTGCCACAAGCAAAACAAACAGCACAAAACAAAACACTCACCACGGCCAGATGCCCACGCCTATTGAAGCAACATTAAACAATAAATAATAATCGTCGATGATCAATCTATGTCCGTCCGGTCCGATCCCGCTACGATCGCGATGCCGGACAGTTGTAACCGATACCGCGATGCCGCGTCAGCCAGTTGCATCGTAATGGTCCTAGTTCTCGCTGTTCCGGCCCTATCCATTTGACCGGTCTGTTAGCTCTACAGGACAGGATAGGAGGAATGAAAACACACAGCACGGTCTCGCCGGTACCACCGATGAGCGGACGAACTGCGGAAAAGCAAAACAAGACGACAAACGTCAACAGCAGAAACAACGATGCTGATCGATACGATGAAGGATCGACCCGATCGATAGAACTGTCCCGTCCACCGTACACAGACACAGACGAGAAAAGCTCGGCCAGCCAGAGAATGAACTTGTTCTGCGATAAACAGGCTTACGCCGGGCACAACTCTCGGACACACTTCGTCGAACCTGTCCCCGGGAAAAAGGCTCGCTGCTCCTGGAAACAGCGGCTCGCTTCCCGTGGCACACTCGCGCGTACCGGTTATGAAATGCGATACGGTGTTATTTATGATTTTTAGATTGATTCGAATTGATTGGTGATGATTGTGGTGCGTCAGGTACGATTAGACGAGGCGTGTTGATGCTTCCATGGGTACAGCCGAAAAGTGAATGAGTAGGCCGGGGGTTCGAAACCGTGAGCGTAGGTGAGATGATCGGTTCAGTGGTGTTGTGGTGTGTGCAGGGACAACGTGAACGTGTTTAGTGAGCTGTCAACCGAATGTCAGTTCGGTTCGGCTAACATGTTAATATTTTGATAGATCCCCAAATTTGTGGTGCTTTTCTGTATGTGTGTGTGTGAGTATGTTCTAAGTTTTGTTTTGTCTCTTCCTGTGGGTTTGTCTTTCGAACATTTATTTGTTCCTGTTCCACAGATAAAAGAGAGCTAACGATAGTATGTGCGAGGAAGTGACAGTGAACGTGGGCAATTCCTATATCTTGGGTGAAAAAAACTAATCCTGATTCTTGGTCCTTAAAAGCTCCTACATTGTTTTATCATGTTTAAACTGTTTTTAGTAATCGTGAAGGGGAGATTATTCAACTTCTCACATCTATTTTAAATGTAATACAGGGTTTATCTAATCATTTTGCGATTTGAAAGACATATTTCGTCAATCTTGATATGCATTTTTATTATGGACAAGTATTTTCATTCATTTCTCCATATAATTTTAAACGCTTGAAAATTATTCAATCAGCGCAATGTATTCGCAATATGAAATCAATGCTTGAAATCCGGTTTTACTGCAGGTAATCTATATAAAATTTGTAATTAATTCATTAAAGAAGTAACAACCTAAAATTTGGTCTGTTAAAATTTCATTCGGATGCGATTTCACAGTTTTGACGAAGTTCATAAGAAAGAAATGGAAACATATTTGAATAGATTGAAAATACTTCATCGAAATTTGCCATTAACATAGTAAAGTGTCTGGATAAACGCTGTAAAGCCTGAACATATCATACCGGTGTGTAATCTTTTCCCTAACTGTTTGTTACCCTTTTCTCTTACCGACTCGAACGTAAGCCTTGCGCACCCTTCACAAAACATCTCTCAGTAAGAATTCCGCAAGTACCATTTTATTCGACCTACCCGGTAAGGTACGCAGGGCATAAAACGCAAGGACACACCCGACCTATTTCCCTGCTGAAAGCCACAGTACGCTCGTGTATGCTCACTCCCTTTTTTCGGGAGCGTCATCATCACCCTTCGGCAGCCAGGATCACAAGCGTCTAAATTCAATTGTACACAAACACACAACGATTCCAACTGAACAAGATCGCCGGAATCAAGCACTCCGGCCCGAAACGTGTCGCTACTTGAGTTCTTTCAATAATCAGTTCCACCGTATTGGTTGTTTCAAGCCGCTGTTGTGTAAAAACGGGCGGAAAACTCTTGATGGAACAGAATTTGCGTACCCGTGCGCCCGAGGGCTTGATATGAATCATATGTTTTTTAAGCATCTTAATACGGAATATCGTCGCCGCTTGTTCTCCCTACCACCCACTCGGTACGGTGTGAGTCTTTTGCATCACATTAAATCGGCTTACTGGGTAGCAACAACAATGGGAAGGAGGAAAAAAACCTTGCATCACATTCATCTGTGTAGGGCGCTCGAAAAAAAAAGCCTGAAGAGATGCTGCAACATACATACACCCTTACTTTCGAGCCGTTCTATGGTTTTCGCATTAGGCAAACGGTCACGAATGAGCCTTTGTAGCTAAGGGTTACCCTTCATCGTATCGCTTCCCGTACCAGCGTGACGTTTGGTGAGATTTATTTGCTAAACTTTTTGATCCTCTCTCCAAACATGACTGCTGTCAGATTAGACCAGATTCTACTGACTGATTGCTATCTTTCCGGCACTATCGTTTCCGGTGCTTGTGGGCTGTTTGGTTAAATTATTGAAACATTTGTTTGTTCCGTATTGAAGAAAAATAAAACCTTTTTATCAATTTTGATGTTTACCAAACATAAATAGAGCAAATGCAGAACAAATTCCGAACATGTGTTCGGTAAATGCATTTATTTGTAACATTAAAATGCATTAATAAATGCATTGAAAAGAAGCTCCTCAACTCTCCTATTTTATTTTTGACGATCATCGCCACACACGAATGGAAACATAAAAATTTTACTTTCATGCTCACCGCCACACAACCATCTGTGACTGTGTGAGCGTTTTTTTCACCCGATCTGTCTGGCTGTCGGATGATCGCGATCCGTTACAGTCCGAACCCAGTAGCGCCCATGGGTCACCGCTCCGTGAACGAAAGCGTGCACTGCCCAACCATTATCAATTGCAATTATGCTAATAGTTTTAATGGCAATTTGGGTGCGAAAGTAAGCTGCTCTCACGTCCCTTTCGGGTTTGTATTTTGGTCTCTGTACCTTTTCTGTGTCTGTGTCCGCCGAAAGGGGGATCGCAATTATGAAGCGCCACAGTGGACAAAAAGATAACGATTAATTCTTTCATTAAAATTCTTACCGATCATTACTTTCGGTCGGTGCTGTGCTGTGTTTTACGCTCTCTTTTTCTGTTTTGGGGTGCGTATTTCCACTGTCCCCTTCTCGCATGGCGATAAAATATTGGATTAACGCACGAATATCGTGTGCCATTCCGGTTGCGTGTGCCAATTTCGGTTTCGGTGGAAGAAAGGAGCGTATGTAGTGACGGACGATGGACATGGGCATCCCCGATGGAGCAACGCCTTACTGGGTGGGTGACGAGTGAATTAACGCCGATTGGCACGGGTTTCGGTGTGGTTTTCGGTAAAGGTGTTAACGATTTTGTGTAACAATTCCACACGACGGTAATGGGACATTTTATTACTATCGGGACATCCGGGATGATAGGGAGGATGATGCCGGTTCGTTGTTTAAGGGTGTCGTTTTAAATGTTTCGTGATTAAAATTTTGAACATGCATGCCAATAAGTAGAATATTATTTTGTTGCAAAAGAACGAAGATTAGATTTTGAGATAAAGTTTATACAATGAATATTTATTAAATCCTCCCTACATTTCTTGACCACTGTTGTGTGTTTAAAGTTGGAAAAAAAATATGGTAAATTATTTTAGGTGGCCGAGGCGACCGCAACAGGACTGAGTATCGAATTCCGTCAGGACCGGAACGGACTAGGTATTTAGCTACACTTAAAACGAAGTCAAGGAATGGCAGGCTCACGAGGTGTTAGATCCAGAGAAGAGTGGAAACGATAAGATTAATATTACCTGGAGATTATGAATTACCTTAAGTCCTGCTTAAGTCTGGATTTCGAAAAGCGTTTTACAAAAATATTGTCACCATTGCCTGGGTCTGAACTTCGACAGTTAGCTTGGTACTTAACGTTGCCCTTCAAAATCCTGGACGAATAGGCGTTGCTCTATCCAGACCCGCGTTGTAAGTTTTCCTAATGATTTAATTTTTCGAAAATTGAGGTGTCTTGATTGACGAAGCATAAATCGTTGGAATGATATTGTTCGCAAGCGTCGTTCATTGGGAGTGATTATCATGCAGACAGCATAGTTACTGACATAAACGGAGGGTTTTTAAAATAAGACCAATTTTGTCCAGGATATTCAAGGACCAGGACACTGGCTTCTGGCTATGATTGGCTATGACGATAATCATTATTTTGTCGTCAACATTAACTGATGTTCTTTATGGTCATAAAACAGTGTTGGGTAGACCTGTTAAAACGAATTAAATCGCAATCGCAGTTCCTCAATTTTTATTGACATAGCTCTTATAATTTCTCCCTGATAGTTTTCTAAGCATATACGACTTAATTGACGACAAAATAATGACTTTTTAAAGCTGAAGATCTCAAACTGCTTGTTGGTGTACCACAATTGAAGTTCATTCGACTCACCTTTAAGGGCCCACATTTTAAAAAGCACAAAATCATGAAGCTATGTTTTGCCGCTGGGGAAAATTCCTGTGCAAACCGATCCCGGATAACATAATTTTCCTTCCACAGTGCTCGCTATCGTGTTTTTCTTTTCGTTTGTAATTTGAAAATTCAAACCCCCTCACTCCCACCCTCACCGCTCGCCTACACAACTTACCCCGAGGCGTACCGATTTTTTAACCTAAACCCGAATCTGTTCCTCACTCTATCCAGGCTCCCTCAAAGTCGGATTATATCGGCTTACACCGGTACACCGCGATAGGAAGCGAAACAAAGAGCCGATCTGAAATTCCGGCTCCTTCGCGCCCATACCCACCCCATCACCACCCGCCCCTGTCGAACGTCCCGCGGGACAAGGACGCCCGCCACATAACAAGCATCCCGCACCGGTCGACTTACCGTCAGGACTTAATGCGCCCTATTGGCATATCATGTAACACGCCACTAATGAGGAGGCGGTGGCCACGTGGCACCGGGCAACGTTCCAGACGAGCCGACGGCCGCCAATCGATTGTCGTCGTTTGGGCGAAGGATTTAAAGGAACGCGTTCCGCTTCCGATTTCCTGCGTGTCTTCTTGTTACCCTTGTGCAAACATTTGTGCTTGTCCTGTGGCGGCCCTGACAATCGGTGGCAAATTCCGTCCACAAGCTGGCATGCCGCCATTCAAAGGCGAAGTATGTTTATCTTTCCCTGGAACACCTCTCCCAACCCGACGTTTTTGTGTGAAAAAGAGGGAAAAGGGGTTCGATGCCGCATGCCAGCCAAGATCCGGACGCGAGAGAATTACGCTAAATCGGATCGGTTCTTTCCGCTTCACGACCACAGCCACATGACTATGCAGATCTAGGGTCCATTCTTTGTGGGCGCAGCGTTTGCGGCAGATGAACATTCCTACCTTTGCTCCCTGGCGGCATAATAACACCGCATTGTCGGGGAGTTGTCGATGGCTAACCGAACCGGGTTCTGGGGGTGCAAAATTGTGCTTGATCATGCACAGCGGCCTGCACAACGCCAACGCTACCGACAGTCGGGCTTCCCGAAGTGGCCGGAACATGTGCGCAATGAATGGCTTCATCCGGAGAAGCTGTTGGTTCGAAATAACAGGTCACCGGCGACAGTGACGCAGTGACGCAGCAGCACCAACGAAAGGTATTTACATGCCAATAGCTTCAAACCTGCCCCCAAACTGGCCGAACCTGTGGAAACTTGCCATGGCCATGGACTCGCCGAGATCCATGAGGCCGTCATGTTCGCCGACAGGTTTGTGTTCCTTCCCGCACTTGTTTCCTTAGTGTATGGACGCACACAAGCACAGACGCAAAGCATGTCATAATCTTGAAAGCCAAGTAATGAATGAATGCGGTGATCGGTCGGTTGTATGAATGAAAGGCGATGAATTACACCAAACGACGACCGGTTGATAGATGCCACACGAAAAGCGATGAAATGGACGGATGCGTGTGATGTCGTATTTATGAGTTTTTTTTTTTTGGTACATTTTTTCTATTTCGATCAGAATAGAACAAGCGAACGATCAGCAGTGAATGGAGTCGAATCAACAGTAAGCTTACAGTAAATCTGTGCCGGAGGAAAATTGAGATGAAATAACACAACAGATCAAATTTTTTGATGATCTACAGCTGTTTTCATTTGCATATTTTGAAGCTTGTATTGAATTTGCATATTTTTTAAATTCACTCAAACCTCGTTAAGAAAAGAAAAAGCGACAAGATTGAAAAAAATATTTAATATATTTTACACCATTAAAAAAGGAACACTGGGTGAACATATTTTGGGTCTTAAAAAATTGCTAAAAATAACGAGATCAATTTGTTCAGCCAATACTAGATAGACATAGAACCAGCTATTTTTCTACTATTTTCCAATAAACCTAGACCTAGCAATAGACAGCGTGTGAGCTGTTTGGCGACGCAGTCATCCTGACAGTTGCCAAAGCTGGAAGGATTCGCTAGTTGGAACACGTGATGAGGATGCCGGCCTCATGCCCTGCCAGGAAGGTGATCGTCAACGACCCGTTCGACACGAGACGTCACGGCTGGATCAAGTGGAGTCAGACCTCGGATGGCGATCGGATGTAACCGAGGGAGGAGGATTGTAGCCATGGACCGAGTTTCCTGGAAACGAATTGGACACCAGACGTGCTCCCGTGGACGTGGCATGGACCAGGTCAAGAAAGAAGAAGAAAAGCAATAGATAGCCCGGCCTATATCAAGAAAGTTCCTAATTGACAATTGCCAGAAGTCGTTGCTTGGCAGTATTTATGAACTTGTTTTTAAATCACTCGATGGTGCCACTTCTAGTTACTTAGGTTGAATTCCAAGTTAATGATGTATATTCGATTATTGGATAAACAAGACAACAATGGTAAGACTTCCAATTCTATGAATCGAATATATTGCTGTATCTTAAGATGGTCACTGTTGGTAACTGTCATTCTAAACCGAGGTTTGATTTAAGTAAAAGTTTAGATTTTATACGTATTCAAAGGAAGAAAATTGCTGTTATAGTCCTTCAAAGGAAGGAGTGGCATCAGAAATGTTATAGCTATAAATACATTAGTTTCTACATCCAACTAAACATTAACATCAATTTACAGACAGCTAATTGACGGAACTCCAAGAGTGAAATAAACAAAGAAATCTGTATACTTAAGGAAAATCATGAGCATATCAATTATAAAAACATTTTTTAAACACAGTCGTAGAATATTTTCTTGAGTGACACAGTTTGGGTGACAGATATGTTCGAAGAATATTGCGATGCATAATTCTCTTTATCCACTTATCAATATACTATATGTCGGTTTATAAATTTTTCTTATCTTGAATAGACACAATGAATTAATAATTTAAGCTATAAATAAATATTGTAAATCAGAATTTTATTTTTTGTATGATACATAATGATACAGAAATAAAATGTAGAGATTCTTATTCTTGCCACCTCTCGTGTGACCAATGCCTTGCATGTATTCCCACGAGAAATTATTTCAAACATACGTTTCTTTAATGATCATCCAACCTTCCATTATACTAACAAGGGAAAATAGAATATTATTATCATATTTATACCATTTAAGAAACATGCTTCAGGAATCAGGTTAACCTAAAAACTTGTTTTTGCACCAAAAACAAGAAAAAAGTAATGGTCCGAACTCTGATAATTCATGTGTCACATCATAAAATTATCATAGCACAATTTTTATTGTCCGGAAAAGTGGGTACCGATCTCGGTACCACACTACTTAATAGTTATTTTATCGCGCCTCGAACCACCCGGAAGCCTTCTAAACCTCGGGCCGGCACACTCCCGGGCAACAAATGAACCCAAATTGAGCCATTCCGATTCCGGTGACATGACCGGCAGCTTGGCATGACCCACCGACAGCGACAGTGACCCTTGTCATAAATCTTTTCAACACGCACAATCGCCACCCATCATACTTGCTGAAGTGGTCTTAACGTACGACAACTAAATGTGACACGTTCACTGAATTCATTATATTGCACCGTTTTCGTGTGCAAAAAAAAACCACCGACACACACACACACACGGCTAGAACGAACGCACCTAAACGGAAACATGTGTCGACAGCACTTTTCCGGGACTTTCCGGCTTCCACTGGCGTTTGGTTGACATAATTTGGTGTACTCCTGTTTACTTGCTTTTCCCTTTTTGAGTTTTGCTGGTGCAAGGACCCGAACATCCGACTGTGAGCGAGTGAATGAGAGAAAGAAAGATCGATATGCCTTTGTCGAATGCTTGTTGTTATTTGTCATTTTGGCTAGTTAGCGAGATAACGATCGGTAGCACGGTACAATCACGGTACAAAGGAAGGGCACGAACCGAGTGTACTGGGGTTTATTTTCACCCTCTGTCATAGCCACCCTAGGTAGGGTGGGTGCAACCTTGCTTGAAGAATTCAATCGGGCGTGAATGTATGTTGTGATTTTCCGTACATCGTCCCCGGCTTTCCTGTCTTTAGTCCCGCATTTTATGGTCGAATTTTTCAAACCGAAACGGCCACATTCTGGAAAAAAGGGTGTGCATAGAGCGAGGAAACATTCCCGCTAATGATAGGATACGGTTGATCGTCGATGTTGATAATGTCCTTTTCAATTTCCGCAATCAACAATACCGAGTGCAGACTGCTGACAGACGGAAAGGATTTTATGGGCGAATTGTTGACGATGATGTAGTGCGATTGTTTGGGCTTTGAGCTCAGATCCCGATCGGTATGATGGTTGGTAGAAACGTTTGGACATTTGAGAGCTGTAGAGGATGACGACGGAAGTGAAGTACTGTAAAAGTCAAATGGTACTTAAAAATGCTTGACATGTTACAGCTTAAGTACATCAGTATGGTTGCAGAGCGTGTGTTGAACCTTTCGAGTTGATCATATACAAACACAACACCCGCCTTAATCATGTTTAGAAAAAAAACTAGAATAAATCTTCGGTTTCGGTAGACGAAATAAAGAACTTGGGATATTGGGTCAACCGATTTCGCTTTTCTCCCGGTTGCAGGACGTACATTCAGTCATCACAAAAGCGAGATGACTTAAATATGAAATATGCTAACGTCTTTATAGTATTAGAATTAGAATCCGAAGTTATGGATCAACTACTACATACGAGAGAAAGAATATTACAGATTAAAAGAGGAACGTACCTTCACGACACACATAAGGCATATTGTTGACGAAAGAAATATAATTCTAGCTAGAATACAGAGATGCGTCAACCATCGTTTATCGGTACAGAACGTTCTAGAGTTGAGCCGTGTCTCGTAGTGTTTGCCAAAAAAATAGCTATGTAAATTAGCTATGAATCTACAAGTTGTGGTCCTTCGCTTGTCTTGCTGAGGAATCATAATTGTCACATGTTGTTGGAATTGACAACTTCTGACTGCTTGTACTTCGATGCAGGTTCTCAATATTTCGAGACTTAGGACTAAAATTCACACTCTCTTGATAAAAAAAACAGCTTAAGAATTAATTTTAATTGTGCAAAGCTAAAGATCGGTGTTATTCCAGTTCAAAAATTTATAAAATAAACGATCTTTAAAGTATGTCAACGAATATGTTCAGAAAACATCAGCTTGGATCGGTTCTAAAATATCTTACCCATATAATTTTAACACATAATATTTAGGCGTATTTTAAAGTTCATTAGTAACTTTGTTTATAATCACTTCCATAATTTTTTATACAAACATTATCGTTCATTTTACACCATCGCTATCCCTTACAGAGCTTTTTGTTTAAAACAGCTATTTCGATCCGATCCGAACCCTGTCCGATCAGAAGCGGAAGTCAATGGCTTAAGCCCGCGGATCAGATATCGTTTTATGCAGCATCCGAAAGCCATTTAAGCAACAACGCTCCATCCAACAATCACACAACATCGTCCAAACTGACCAAATCGCACTCGTCTATCTTGTGGCTCGACCGACTCCGACCAACATGTATCGAATTCCTATACAGCTCGTGTTTTCCGCACGGCATCACCTCCGTGACCACCATCACAACCACCAGTCTCCGCGTGTGGACAACTTATCTAAACACCATCATTCTAAAAACGATAAACTTTTATTTTATTGATTCTGAAATCTATCCACCACTCGGAACGGCACAAATCCACCGAGGCTCCAGCAACCACCCCGGGACGGAATCGGAAGACGACGACGGGGTTTACGATCCCGAGAACGATCCCTAGCCACCGGGATGTCATAAAACGGGTCGAATAGACCCTATGTGCTGGGTGCTGGCATCTCGCCAGATCGTCCGATCCGGTGATGGTGGAAAAAAGGAAGCTTCTCTATGGCCCTGTGGTTTTTATTTACCCCCTTAACCCGTACAACCGGTTGGAGATGATTCGCGGGCTTTGCCGTACGCAAATTGCAGTCTCGGAGCAACAAACTCGGCAATGGCGCGTGGTGGTGAGAGGTGGTGGCCCCGAAATGGTGGCTATAAAATGCTCAAATACTACCTTTCAATCGTACCGCTCGGTACTCGGTATAAATTTTATTACACCCTCGCGACGCATCCCGCGACTGTAGCCTGTTGTTCCGAGATCCTAGAGACCCAGGAACATAAACTACGTTCTCACTGCACAAACAAAAACATGGTGGTACGGACGCACACCGAAATCTAGCCCGGTGGATCTTCGATCTGCGCCGGAATATGATTATATGCCACATGGAATGCCTCGGGCTAAACGCACGCGTAATAGTTTGAAAACTCTGAAACATTGACGAATGGTTTAAAACAGCCCGTCCAGATTCGTTCGCTAAGCGCCTTTTGGGGCGTTACTCGTTACCATTTTGCCGCACTTTGCCGTTCGATCCGGTGTCCGGTTCGGGCGATTTATCATCTTACTGCAACCAAAGCGCCACAATACCGCAAGAAGTAGTGCAATGTGTGTAAGAACCTTCACTTGTTATTGTCGTGGCGTGGAAATATGATCCGTCCACCATTATTTATCCTAGGCAGACCTAAAGGCTACTCCTGTGAACTGGAACGAATGTTAGAAAGCTTGTCAAAATGCAAAACTGTCCTTTTATCGCTCGCTTTTCTTTTCGTTCGACTTAAATTTTTTGAAAACCACTAAACAAGTGCCTTTTTACACGTCTTCTAACACAATCAAGCCTCGTTACGCATCGGTTTCGTAGATCGTGTAAAGACATTTCCCGAAAGGGATTCTCCGTGTGCACTTGCTAGCGAAACCAACTGGGAGAAATGTGAGACTGATAATACGGTACGATACGGTGGTTTCCGATGGCGTGTAGTATTTCTAATTTATTACACCAGGACCACCATTTCCGTGTAGAACGTTCTACCAGAAAACCCATTGTGCTGTGTTAGGAGCAGATAATGGATGACACAAGATAGGAGGGACATTGTAATAATATTGGTTTTAGAAATGATAAATACATACTAGAGGATTTACAATTAAAATATTATTACAAGATTACTGTATAAATAGATGTTCAGGCTAATATAGCTTGGCTGTGGTATCGATTGTGCTTTTATAGAAGACTGAAAACAATTGAATAAGAACTTTTCGAGGTTTTCCTAAATTGATTTAAATTGTAAGTAGAAGCTGTGTTTAATGCACAACAAAAAAGTATATAACATTAAAACAAACGACAATTTAATGTTACAATTTTGCAATAGAAACTTTGATTATTTCGGACAAAATAGCAGTAAATCAACATCTGAAGGAGTTTGTTGTCAAACATTTATTTCATTAAATGTATACAAAATCTAAAATAAACAACAACAAACAACTCCAGGGAGCACTTTGGCTTTATACCAACAATTGTATTTATGTAGACAGGGAATTATCTCGTCATTAAAGGGACTTCATCCCCCAAGGAACCTCTCGTCAAGGCTTCTAACTAACTATGGAGTCTCGTCTACTAAGATATTTGATCGTCAACGAGGTCTCACCAACCATGAGATCTCGACTACCAAGTCTACTAAGAAATGGTTTATGCCTCAATTTTGAGTACCTTTAAGGCATTAGATCTTCATTAGATCTGGCATTATATCGTTAACAAAACCGAATTCCTAAATTCTTACTGTCAATCATTTAAACTTATCCTTAATTCAACATAGACACAGCATTTCTTTGCTGTTAATTTTATTGGATACAGTGGATGTATGACCGTGTCATGCCCTCGTAATCTTTTCACTTGAACATGCTTAAAATCTTTAATCTTCTAACATTTTACGAATAGATTAGCGAAATGTTCCTCGTAATCTTCGTTTTGTGGACAATATGAAGTTTTGCTTGATAAATGTACCTATTTTGTGATACTAAAAAATAGTAGAAAGTGTTAGAAAAAATTTATTTAACTACATCCAACCAATACAGACAAAAACAGAAGGATTTAAATTTTCCAACGTTCTCAATAATATTTTCTTAAGAACTTCTCAATATGAAACTCATCCGAATTGTAAGTACCCTTGAGATCAATATATTAAAATAACAGTGAAATGGAGATTTCGGACAAGTAACTTCAGATAGAAAAGATATTGAAAAAGATACTATAGAAGTCTAACATAAAAGCAGTTTTTCAATTCAATAGCAAAAGAGGATAATCAATTACAATCAAGAGTTTTGATCCTTATCGGAAATCATCGCTATTATAAAAGCAGGACATGTACCAAGTTTAACATTTAATTCCCATGATACATTCATGATCCTTCTCAACAACGTAATAATTTAATTGTTCCTTAACATTGCACATAAATATTTCATAAAGATCATGACCGTAGCCAGCTGTAATCCAAAAAGACAGCATTGATTTCATTTTAACAACTGTCAATGAAATACTTTTTCATTTCTTCCACAACACACGTTCTCATTTGATTCTTATTTTTGCACACAAACGCCTCTGTGTGATTAATCATCCATCATCCCGGCAGCTCATTCCGAAAAGTCCTTCAACAGCAACATCCCACATGCTGCACGCACATACACCTAATGTACACCTTTCGTCAGTAACGATCCTCTCGGAGCAGTCCAACGCAAAAAAAAGCAGCACAAGCACAGGGACAAGAAAATGCCAGTCATTCAAATAATCATAACGTCCGGCGCATCCAAAAGGACCCTGATCACTCCTTGAACCCTATAAATTACTCAATGAAACAGCAAACGACTGATAACCGTTTATCTGAGATTTCCTTGGAAATCGAACCGAGCTGTTTTGTGTGTTTTTTTTTCTTTCCTGCAGATTGGGACGAACGCCACAAATGTCATTTCGTTTTGCAAACCAAAGTCATTGGTTGCGGAAGGTTTTCTTTCACTGTTTTTTTGTTGTTGCTGTTGTTGATTCACAGGACAGGGAAACGTTACACGTAACGATCGATTTCCGAACGATTCGAACGGTTGCCAGCCTTCTTCCGTGTGTTCGGCCGTGCCGGGCACAATTTCAGTAGCTTGACAATTCTATATTATTAGGTGGAAATTATGATCATTTTCGTGTCTCCACTCGACATTCATAGCTACCGCAAGTTCGCCACCGACACTGTCGGCCTGATCGCACGACGCAGATCGTCGCATTCGTTGGATGCAGTTGGCAAAGAAAGGCAACGGAGCATCTACCTTTTTTTTCTCTCTCTCTCACCGAGTAATTACTGTAATTTGAGGCATCTTTTCTTTGGCCTCCGGGTGTGCCATCTTCCGGCACCCAACGCTCGATCCCTGACGATTTTTTTTTGCACAATCGAAGAAGGTGCACGATTTTTTGCGTCCTTTGCACCTCTCAATATCTCTTTCGCTCGCTTTATATCTCTACAACAACAAAAAATCAATGCCGACTGTGATCTGCAAGCGTCTGCCCAACGATCGTTTTACGCTGGCAAGTTTCAATTTCAGTTTTCGATTTTGAATGTCTCTGTCTGGGTTATGTGTTTTGTTGAATTGCACTGTTTCTTTTGGATGCCTTTTTTTTTAGTATTTCGTTTTTTTTTTGCACAATTTTTGTTCATCTTCTAGGACCTTCGGTTCTTTTCTCTTGAACATGAAGAGTTTTTTTTCTCTTACATTTCTCATCGGTTCCTTTAGGTCAAGAGGCTTATAATTAGAAAGCGCTATATTTTGACCAATATTAACTGGGCCGAGGGGAAAAAAGGAAATTAAGAGCAGCATCATGACTCTTCGACAGGGTAAAGGTAGACGATGAGTGAGAAAATACAAGTAAGATTTGTTGTTTCTTTCCTCCTTTTTCAACTTTCCTTTAAAATCATTCTTCAACGGTTCAATTCGTTTCGTTTCATGTTTTAACTTTACTGCGCTATACTTTTAACTGCCCGCACTGAGCTCGGCCAGAGCAGAGAGAGAGAATCCGTTTGGCGTTTCGGTGGATGGTATTGAAATGAAATTTTACAACTTAAACCATCGAACGGACTGGGTCGTTATTTACGCAAAAAAGATTCTCCGCACTGGCTACCGTACTACACAGTTCTGGTTTCGCTTCGATATATTTCTCGTACTGTGGCAGCAAAGGGCATGGATGTTGAAAACATAACTACCCCACTGTAAACCAGTTACAGTTAAATGTGTTTCTCCATACCGTGTTACTCATTTTCTTTAGGAACATAAACGGCCACAACTTTTGATGTTAAATAAATAACCAACTAAGAGTTACGTTATTAAACCCGAGTGAGTTAATGTAAAAAATGATTGTAACCAAATTACGCTAAAAATCAATCAATTATTTTAAAAAGAGGATTAACTTCTCCTAGCTGCAAATTACGAAAGTCTTTAATGAGGAGCAAATAAGCTTGTGGAAAATACGTATTTGCTTCAAATTTAACTGAAAAAATGTACATTCACATCCTCAAAAACAAAACAGGAACCAAATCGACTGGGAAGTAGACGACAAGGACTCCAGAATGAAAATCTGGTAAATCCTTTTTTCAGTTAGGATGGCCTGGCCTAATTTTCGATAATTCATTTATAATTTGGTAAATGATTATGAATATCCAATATGAAAGAAGGTTCAAAATTTTTGTAAAAAATTAATGATCACATGACATAGTACAAAACTACCTACTTCACAAGAAGTTTAAATTTATAAAAATTAATGTTATAGAACAAAAACTTAATAAAAAGAAGAAGTTTGGAGACCTCAGATTTTGAAATATCTCCTTTGAAAGATCTTCTGCCATTTTTGCAGCGCTTTAATTGTTTCATTTCAAACTTCTCTTCTTCTTATTTCTTGGCCTAACGACCTGTTAAGGTCATGCCTGCCATTTCTGGCTTACTAGACTAATTGATACCGCATAGTTGGTTAGTCAATCCTCACTATGGGGGAACGGCCCATATGAAACTTGAACCCCGGTCCTGCCGTGTGAAGACCGGCGCCGCTGTCGCATCACCACCGGGCCGCCCCTTATTATACACATTTAGCGAATATTTTTTGGCTATCTCAAACGACGATAAAAATGAGACACTTATAAAGCTACCCGATTGGAACCGTACTTCAGTTGAAACTCATGCTTGTATCGTTCGTTACTGAAGGCAAAAATGACTGTTTTTGTTTAGTTATAAATCTGTTTTAATCAAAGATCAATCAATACTAAACAAACAGGCAATACCCTCGCTTTTTACTTGCAAGGTACAGATATCCAATGATTTCTATTTGCCTTACACTATTGCGTTTCATTATTAAAATAAACGTAAAATGTTTATAACTTCTGTAAGCAACAATTCTAAATTGATGGAACAGCTCTTGATGGTTGGAACGAATTTCAAGAATCGAAAAATTCTTTGTTTTTAAGTTTTTTAGCATTTAAATCTTTTACCTTTCTTATATCAATAACATACTGCAAGTTTTCGTTAAATGTTTTTTTCTTCTCTGGCTTCTTATCCAAAAATAATAATATAATTCCTAAAACGAAATTTAACGAACGAAGGAAATTGAACCATAACTCTAATTGAGATATTCCCGGATTCCCACAACGCTACAAAACTGCTTGACATGGATTTGATTTTTAATCTCCCGGGCTCAGTAAAGAACTATCGCCCCACTCGCCAAGTACGTTATTCTTCCATCACCGCATGAGCCATTGAATTATTCGCTGATTAAAATCGTATTAATGCACAGCCACCGGATCGTCACCCGTGCTCGTCGGTGTAGTAGTCGTCACCTTACACAAATTGGACCAAAGTTGCCAACCGTCCCGTTTGATCCTGCACGTGGCTTCGTTGCCACCATTTTGTCTCTCATCCTACACACCATGCGCACCCAGCTCTTGAACGTTCGATACCGTCACCCAGGAGATGGATCCGATTTGCCCGGGTGTATATGTGTATTTGCCCCATAAAAAAAACATAAGTCCTTCGACTTTGTCTCCGTTCAACGGCCACCGACACGGCGGGAGACGGGGCGCGCGTGTACACGTGCGAGGTGAAATAATGAGCTCTCCATGTCGGGCATGTCGTCCGTGGTTGGTATGGCGTGAATGGGAAACACGTGCGACAAACATAACCTCCCGAGGAGGTCCTGCGCCACTTCAGTCGGCATTTACGTACTTACCTGACTTGGGCATGGATGCGCCTTCGCGTTCGGAAGCGATAAATAGGAAAAACCAACATTTATTAAAGCTCAAGTAGTTTTTACGTTTCATTTCTGTGTCTCTTTATTTATTTTTCATTTCTATTCTTGCATTCTTTTTCCACATTCATGTCCATTCTTCATGGGTCGTATGAAGGGAAGAAGTTTCTTTTGTTTGTTTTTGAAAATGTTTATCACTAGTTCAACCTTTTGTTTTTAATCTCCCTCTAGTACACACTTCCTTAAACATAGATTGAGTTGTATCGTATCCTAGTGCATCGCAATGATATAAATAAGAATCTTTTCGTCCCTTTAGGATTTTCTCCACAAACACGCTCTCACACACATGAACCTTACCCTTAAACGCTAATTCCCTATGTTCCCTTCTTCTAGAAAGAGAATACGATTTCTAGCGTCTTACGTTAAGTGTTTACTTGCTAGCTGCACTGTACACTACGGACTTACTGGCTAGAGTTTGATCCCGGCGTTTCACCGAGCCCGAGAACTGCTTGAGCATTATTCGGTTACGTTGTCTCGGACAGTTTGCTTACACTCAATCTCAATCGTCGTCGCGCCAACCACATCTGGCGGCGTAACAATAATTATCCTAGCTCGCGTTCCATCCATATTCCGGAACATTTAAACGGGACCATATACAACAGGACGCAAATGCGGAGAAAGCTGGAAGAAAAACAATTCTCCAAGCACCGCGATAAATTATGAACTATCTAACTGCTTTTTTCCGGAACGCACGTTCCTTCTTGTGACAGAGCATTATTTATTCTTGAATTTTTCTACTTTTTTGTTGAGCATTTTTCCCCCATGATCTTGCCCAAGGAGCTGAGTTTGAATTGTTACATAAATTTTACATTCGTTTGTTTGGCTTCCAACACGACAGAGCGCGCATGAAAACATCTCTTGCAAAAGGAAAGTAAAGCAACACCGGAAGTAAATTAGGAATTTGGCTTGATGTGATGGTGTAACTTATGTACTTTACGGAAATAGTTTTAAGTTTCAAGCGTTTTGAACAGAAAAAGTCTACGCCCGCGATCGTGAGGATGCTGACCAATGGATTAAGAGCAATACATTTTGTTAATGCTTCCATTCAATGGAAATCGGTACATCGAGCCGGTCATTTTCCTTAACAAGCAAGGTACGACGTTGTTAAAAGAAAACTACAAAACCAATGCACAAACTCAGAGCCGTGGTCTACAATGCACCGGTACCAAATCGATTGTCTGTTTATGTACAGCGGAGTGAATTTATTATGGTGCATCTCCTGGAAAAAAGCGAAGCAGAGCTATGTGTTTGGATTATCCTTCGGCTTCGAAGGGTTCGCTACGATCACAACAACACGGTGACATTCGCGATTTGCAATTCATGAGTCCTGGTGTACCCCGGAAAGGAGATTGATCAATCAACTTCGATTCAAATCAATGAGCAACGTTACAATGCACCGGAGATTATCCTTGCGGATCACAACTGCACGCACCGGGTGGACTGCAACGACGTGCAAACCTCAAAACATTACCTTACCGAGGTCTAACAGGAAACAGCAGAAAAAGATGGCCGGGATTGTCAGAACCGGGTGGGTCAGAAAGCCGATAGATCAACCGCATGGGAATGGCGTGGCGTCGGTGGCGGCGGCAACAGAACGCACCACACAAACGGTTTTGTTTGAACGATCGGTGAACATGAGAAAATCATACAAGTATGCAGCATACACGCCGGTAATCATATGTGCATACATTATTATTAAGAATCTCGTGTTCCACGCCGAACCGATCGTGCCTGTGTGTCGGTGTGCGATGATGGTTTAGCTAGGCGCGGGGTTAACTACTACCGCCATTTTTTTTCCTGTTGTTGTTGCTACACTCACTTTTAGTTTTCTTTTCGTCTCTCTTTCCACGAGCATGAAGCATTTTTCCTGCCCCAACCACTGGGAGTCAACTAGTCAACTGGTGGGATTCGCCGGTTTTATAAAATGTACTCTTGTGTTTGTGTATTTTTTTTTCTCGTTTCTTCACTTCTTTCGTTTACTTCTCTCTTGTTCTATCTTTTCCTCATATCTCAGCGTGTATGTAGCATTGTTGCTGTTGTTTTTTTTTTTCTATATGTTGCTTCTGCTTTTTTTATAACTCCCAATACAAGTTTCGTTTTTTTTTTTACACCGCAAAACCACTACTTCGTACTGGGCGTTTATGTTCCGTTTTTTTTGTGCGGTTTTGGTTCGTTTTTTCGAGCTACAACGGTTTTGCTCACTATTGCTTCCTGCATGATGTTTTTTTTGTGTTTCTCGTTTTTGCGTTGAAAGTGGTGAGATTTTTCCATCATTTCGAACCCGCCTACCGAGGTATGGGCATGAGCAAAACGCACATAGCAACCGCGTATGCTGTCTTTACCGATGCCGAAAGCTTTTACCCCAACATGCCCGGCGACGTACGGCTCCAAAGGGGTATGTAGGGGCACGGAGCTGGGAAGAATTAAATCCACTACGAAGGGCTAACGGGCGACATGCTTACTCTCTTTCGATACATCCATTGCATGTTCAGGTAAGTTTCTTTTTGCTGCTGTTGGAGCCGCCTTACAATACGATGCACCGATGTGTTCGGTTTCTCTGTGGCCTCTGCTTACGAGCCGAATAATCGGTCGAAAAACGGCCGAGGAGGACCGGGGGGAAAAACGAAATTTGAATATAATAACATCATTGTGTTCCGCGCGACATGACTGTGGGCAGGCACACGGAGCAGGCACACGCAAAATGGTGAGATGGAACGCACAACCTGTTTGGGGATTTAGTTTACATTTTCATTTCCATTTTTTATTCCCTGCTACTTTGCACTGAGATGTTCCTATTTCTGTGTACACGCACGAGTGAAACTGGGCAACCTGTTACAAACACACTCACACACACTGATTTTTCCACTGGTCTGTTGGTCGTGTTCTTGATTGGACGATTTGCGGTTTGTTACTTGCACTTGTGTCACTCAAACTTGGCTTCGCTCAATTGGCTCTGTACCAACGCTCTTCACAACGCACGATTCACTGGGAGCGTGACACACCGGTGCGGCCACATCAGCGTTCGCACCACCGTTGTTGGTCGCCGTGCCACCGAGCAACCGTCGTATCCAGCGCCGAAGATGCACTTGCCACTGCATTCTCGACTGTGAGTGTTGCTAGTCGAGTGACGAGGGACTGCCGGGGCCGCCCATAATGTAGGAGCCGGGGCTGTGCGAAACGTACCCATCCAGATCGAGCGAACCGTCGCCCTTGTCCGAATCGATGATTTTGCCTTCCTGCTTCATCATCATTCGGCGCCATTTTGCGCGTGCGTTCTGGAACCAAACCTGTAAAATGGGGAGACGATGGTAGACAGCGCAAGATGAGATATCGATTGGCATGGAATTGATAAGCAAATGGTTGCGAACGACAGTTGATTGATTTTGTAATACTTTTCTAATCGAATTTTATAGACAAGCTCTATGATTTTTGTAAACTCATCTAAAGAATAGACGAACCATAACGATTTTCAAGAGATAAACTCCAACAGATTAGAACAAGGGCGTTATCAATTGAGTTTTGTTTTTGCTAGTTCTAGTTCATATTGCCACCTGCCACCACCATCATATTGTTCGTTCGAGGATTCTGGACAGCTAGAATAGCATTAAACTGGGGCAAATGAATACGAGCAATTGTCTCTCTCGATGTCGATGAGTAAGAAAGTTGCCATATGTTTTAAGAACTATGATCCTGAGCTCAGGCACCTCCAGGTCCATTTTGAATAAAAAAATACTAAATATAAAGATTGGATTGAGGACCAACCCTATCAAAAATGTAAGAAGAATTCAATAAAAAAAATTGAGCGATCTTGAAATTACTTTATTGTTCTATTAAAACTAAGTTCAAGCTTACCTGTAACACACGCTTCGGCAGTCCCGTCTTTTGCGATAGCTGCTTCAGGTCCTTCGCGTCCGGATTGTGGTTGATTGCGAAGTAGGACTTCATCGTACGGAGCTGATGGTGCTTGAAGGACGTCCGCATCCGTTTGGCCCGCGACGATGACCCAAGACCCCGGCTAAATCCCAGATCCAAATACTCGGTGTTGAGGTCTGCAAAGCGTGTGGAGTAGAAAAAAACACGGATAGGAAAAGATTAAAGAAAATGGGTGAAAGAATCACGATTGGATTAGCCGGCACGTTGCCGGTGTATTTGCGTGTGTGTGTCTAGCTTTATTGCTAACTCACTCCCAAGCACCCACAGTGGAACCGTTGCTGGCGATTTCTTTCGCTTCTTTTTTTCTCTCTTCCGAGGGCATCAAAACGTCGGACGCAGGAACGAAAAAAGTAAAAGAAACACAACGATCCACCCTGTCACTCCGTCTAGCGTGGTGGCTACTTGTTCATTGTGTGTGTCGGTAGATGTAAAGGCCGTTTTTATGTCGTAGTTTTCTCGTGTCTCCCCGCTCCCTTCACCTTCCTCCAGCCGTGGCAAGGGCCACACTTGCCACCGTCGCGGGGTGTGACTATCCCTGAACTCAATATGCGTTTTGTAGCTGGTCAAGCACCATAAAACCGAATCGTAAGCCGAACCGGCGCACCTTCCACACGTTGGGAAGGAAATTGTACATCGTAACCTCTCGGGTGTTTGGGATGCTGTGTCGAGAAGTGTGCACTGGTCATGATCAGCAGACCGAAGGAGCACGGTTCAACAACAACTTCCAACCTTTTTGAACTGGCTAGTGTCTGGTACAGCGAACGGACGTACGTACGCACACGGGCATATAATAATCGTAAAACCAAACCGATGTCTTTATCGTGGACATCGTGAGTATTGCGAGAATCCAACAAACACTGGGTCCGTTCCTGGTTGGGAGTTTACAGTAACATGGTCACCCAAGGCCCAAGGTAAGTGGCGAATGCTAGTTGTATTTCTCGGTAAAGAAAAGAGTAGAAAAGACCCATCCTGAAGGTCATCAAAACACAATCCCAAAAGTAACACACGCGATTGACGCAAAAAAACGTGTTACACCTTGCCTAGTTTCTAGACTTTTCAGGTTGGAAAACTCCGTTAGCAACTACAATCAACAGGTGAAACTCCAGCTTTGCCGTGTGCTTTCGAGCATCGCAAATGTATGTAAGAAGAGCTGGTACGCTAAAGAGGTACCAAATGTTTACAACTTTGTGTCATAAAATGTGCCCCATCTGCCCAACTCCACCCGGAGGCCTAGTGGAGTGACTAGTGGACGTAATTCTAGCAACTACATTTCCCACGCTTGCTGGTGTGCTCGGATTGTATTTCTTTTTCTCTCCAATCCGTTTGATTGCTTTACCCGTCCGTTTGGATTTCTCGCTCCTTAAAACTGGGTTGATCTGTACCGGCACCCGAACTCGACCTCTGCCCAGTAGCGCCCGAGCTGATGTTACGCAAATCCATGCCTATCAACGTAAAGGTCGGCTAGATCAACAATCCGATGGGTGGGTGCTGATGCTGATCGGAAATTCGAGCTCATACTTCCAGTAGCCAGAGCAACGGACAAAAGCCACCGGCAACCGCTCTACATAACAACAATGTTTAAAAAATCATAGACCATAGGTTCGCAGTGCTTTGTGGCTATTGGCGCTATTGGCTCCCGGAGATCGATACAGAATCGCCTTCGGAAGGTTGTACCATCGTCTACCAGACAAATTACAGTGCCCATTTGTGGGCGACGGGAGCGAACCACCCCTCGACGTTGTGATTTCGTGAGCCACCACACACACTCACACAAAACAACCTCCGGATCACTACAAAGGCGCATGATCTATCCGATCGGACTATTAGAATTATGCTACCGCGCTACCAGCACGGTGTATGTTATTTCTTCTCACTCGAAGCCGCGATCAAGACTGGCCGTTAACCGGTAGCCGACACCGTCAATAGTTTGCAGGAAGCCGGGTGGGAGCAGGGCAGAGCCTAGTGATATAACTCCCGCAGGGTACCGAGAGCAAATAATAACCGGGTTCAAAATGCGCCGTCTGACGCACCAGACAATGATACTGTTTTCCTCGTTGGTTCGCTTGTTTTTTGGAAGCAGCGGTCAGTAAGGAGGGTTTTCTTAGCTTAATATGAGTTAAGCGGTGTGTTCTTTATGCCTTGCGGGCGCATTGCTCGATGAAGAGATATCGTACGTATGTTGCGTGTGCTTCCTTCTTTTGCACCCTTTACGATCGCCTGGCCCTTAAGGCGCCTGAAGTTGTCAAATCAAAGAAGTGCGAGGGATAAACGGGGGAGGAGAACACGTAAAAGACGAGAGAAGTAGACACAGACAAAAAACAATAACGGACAGAGCCACAGGAAACGGAAAACAGGCACACATCTACCACCGGAGGGCGTCAAAGTCGACGGCTTGAGCTTCTGTTTTTTTTTGTTTTCTTTAGACCTTCCCAATTTTATCTCCAGTTGGGTACACATTCTGGTCAGAAGCCTTAAGGAAGATAGCCACTTTAAGTTGGTATAGAAAATTGCGTTCACGACTCTTTAAGCCTACAAAAAAAGTGTTTGCTCGTGCTGGATTACTAGCAGCCAAGAATTGGCAAACTATTGCCTGGTGAAAATTGGATAAATGTGTCCTGGGGGTACGCGAAAACACGTGACTCTAGCAACAAAGTTGCATTAAAATATTCTTGCAGCATTTAGAACCTTCGCGACTGTCCTGTAGCAGGACACATTAAAGCGAAAACCGGGTTCGCTCGTTCGAAAGTAAAAATCGGAACCGTTTAACAAACTAATCGCACTTCTGTTGCGGAAGATGTCTGGCATTGTCTTCGAAAGGCCGCTAGAATGGCTCCAGAATGAGAAGGAGGAGCTCTCGCTGATTAAACAATCGAAAACCGGTTGCGTGGTTCGTCCACAGAATCGAAACGAGAATTACGGCGCGACCGTGTAACACGGTTACCCGCCGACCAATTCGATGCACCCATCCAAACTGTATCCTGCTCATTGTGTACCGCACCATCGTCCGCTTACTGGGCAGCCAAATCAAACAGTTCCTCTCACGAAGTCGTTCATCCACAAAGGGTTTCCCGCTTGGTCGTTAATCATTACAAAAAACAATGGTACGGTGTCCGGCCACTTCCTCACCGAGTTGATTTCCTTTTTATTGTTTGATGTTTTTTGGTGGGTTTTTTTTTTATTTTCTCCGCTGGATCGGTGCTTTGTGTCGGACAGTAGAGTCTATCGGTCTCAGTAGACAGTACAAACATAAACATTGACATAAAAACGCACTGACAGCCGAATGATGCTGCCGGATGCGCAAACAGATTTCATTTTCTTTCGACTCCATTCCAGCCCGACAGACTGATTGCCAATCAACCGTTTTGTTTGTTGCGCCGTGGTATGGCGGCGGATCGGGCCGCAACGTCTTAAACGTCATCGTGGTCCTTGAACAACCATAGAAACGAAGCATCCTTTCGCCGTTGAAAATGCTCAGTGTTGAATGTTGTTATTAACATGTTTAACGCCCGAGCCCGCCAATCGGACGACTGTGGAGATCATAAAGGGATCGTAAAGCTCGAGCAAATAATAAAATGTTCATGCCAAGTCCTGTCTGAAGGATTTTATGCGTTTCTAAGGTTGCGGATTCTCCCCAAGGTTTTGGGATGTGCTTTTGCATTCCCGCTTTTTTATGTCTCCATTTTTAGTGCAGACTATTGATTATTAAAAGGTAACAAGATCGTGAAGGTTCCATCATGACTCCGTTCAGAAGGGTTATTTAAAATGATGTCTTTTAACTGGAAAACCAATCAGTTTTAAAAATTGGAATGATTTTTCTTGGAACGTTTGCCCAGTTTATATGATGCCCAGCTCTGTGAGCTGAAACACACTAACCCGATAAGCATTCCGTTCTTAAGCATTTCCTTCCCAAATCATAAAGCGATAAATTAATCTATTCTGGAGCGTTTTCTTTCCATATTCTTCTCATTTATCAGGATCAGGTTACATCTCAATATTCCAACGATTACAGCGTAGACAAAAAAAAGCACACAAAAACAAAGCTGAACGCTTTACGAAATCAGGTCAGACGTTGGGTCAGCCGTTGGGCTAGAACGTTGGGAAAGCAACTGTTGCGATCATAAATTAACCGAAAGTAATCCAATCCAAAAACACACACAGCCCGGCCAGATGACAAAAACCTCGTCGCATCTGTGTCCTGCTGATCTATAGGCCACAAACGCCAACTGGAAACGCGCCCGATAAGAATCTTCTCTACGAACCGATCTGGTGGATCCTTCAAGCTCAGTTACACCCTGCACACGTTCACCGTTTCCCGCGAGATTCTCAAGGACCGGTATATCTTGCCGTGGCTCCTATCACAACACCCTTCTGCTACAGACACAGTGACCCGCTGGGCATGGCCGTAGGCTGGCGTGCCGGGGTAGCCAACCAAACCGCGGGCCTTTTTTTATTGAACCTACGACCTTTTACAATCTCTTTCTTTATGATATGTTTATTAACTTTTCGACTTCTTTACTGCCTTATGGGGCACGATGAAAGAATGATCGCACACGAGAGAAAAAAAAACAAAACTCCTCATCCATTTCCCATGTCCCGTGTCGTCGTTGCCCGGGTATCGAGGGAATCCGGTACGGTAGGGCAATATAATAGTGAAACCATCCGAAAAAGCCGAAGAGCATCATGCGTCGTGAAAGACGCACACACTATGGGAGGAACACAACACATAAAAAAGAGGTGCGACCTCGAGACAAGACATGGCGGCCTTGCTGAGACTCGCCGGAACCCTTCCCCGGGATAGGCAGAAGGCGTGCAGCAGCGCGCATTTGTCTATTTTTCATCCATTTCGAGTGAGTGCTAATAGAGATAAGCGGGTACCGCCGACAGGGACCCTGGGGCGGTCAAGTATTCCTGGAAGCTGCCTAAACGCTACTTCTCCTGCCCTGCCTTGTACCCTGCTTACCCACCTGCCGAACCGGTAGCGAATGGTGGTTCCTGTCCATGTGATGATCTCTCTAATAGACATCACAAACATTAGCCGGAATTTCGAAAAACGGTCGGATGTTTCACGATTTCCAGCTTCTGATAGTACGGGCAAGAACATTCGATCGTGCCGTATTCCCAGAAAAAGCGGGACCCCGAAACATGCAAAGCAACACGGAAGCCATTTCCGGAGACCCGAACCGCTGGTGATCTTAAAGAGGACTTAAGTCTTGATGAGAGTCTGAATGAGAAGTTCCAGCAAACCGATTGTAAGCGTCCCGGAAGCTTTCGACCTTTCGTCTAAAAGTGGATGCCATTTAGTCTCATCAAATCACGCCCAATTAAGCTACTGCGCAACCCTGAAGCCACACGCTAGGAGGAGGCATAAATGATAGAATGAATTAGCATGTACGTTGGAACACCTTAAGATGCTTGCGCTACCGTCGATCACCGAATGGCGTGCCCGAAATGGATAACGTTTGTAAATGACACATCATTAGCACTCGCAAACTGCCACCGTAGCAGAAGCAGGAACCGAAATTTAATGACGGAATACTTTTTCCCGAACTCGAATTCTAGGATCAAACAATCAAAGAATTCTTGCAATAGATTACAGAGTTTTGCCTTTATTTTCCAACGAACCGATGCTACAATGTTTTTCTCCCCAATTTCCTTATAACGATGAATATTTACACCATGTTTACTATCAAGTTAATCGTAGCATATTAATCATCCCTGTGAAAATGTGCTCAAGCAGCCATGTCTTGTTTGTTGCAGCACAAATGACAACATCCAACCAACAACAGCAAAATCCTTTCATTTTTCATTCTATTCCTTGGGTCGGTTTTTTTTGTCGCTGCTGCACTACTTCGGATCACAAAACGTAACAACATTCCGCGACATGACCTGTCACTCAAATGCGAACACACACGCGGACCAAAAACCATCTGCCTTGATGGGGTTGTTTACGGCCGTCAACATTTGGGGCGGGAAAAGAGGGGAGGGGCGGTAAGTCTGGCAGAAAATAATACGAACCGGCAAAGAAACCGCAAACGGGAAAAAGGTCAGCCACAGAGCACTACGCTCGGTACGTGCAATGAGAGGAGTTGGAATTAAAAGCGATACAGCATAAAACAATATCTGCAAAAGCCAAATGGATAAACCTTAAGCTGCTCCCTTGCTGGACCTAGCATGAGTGTCCCTCCTCCCTTCGTAACTCCCTCTGCAAACCCTGCCATGAAGCGGTAGCTAAAAGCTCACTGAAGCAATTACAACGATAGCCATCATGGTCCAACACAGGGGCAGGTTCAGAGATCGCTACGTTTTTTTTTGTGTGTTTTTTTTTTTGCGAATCGGCGCGAAACAGTTGCCCGCGAAAAACTCGCCCAGCACCGGTTCCCGGATGGGGGCAGATGCCGCGAACGCAACATCGTATCAGCATCGTTCATCACTCGGCACAAACGTTACATACTAAATATTTATTTATTTCTGTCACCCCGGCGCTCGGTCCCGCAACAGCGGCCGCACTCACCCGCCGGAACAAATCCACCCCGGCAAATGATGGGCCACTCGCAAACTGCCACCGTAGCAGAAGCAGGAACCGAAATTTAATGACGGAATACTTTTTCCCGAACTCGAATTCTAGGATCAAACAATCAAAGAATTCTTGCAATAGATTACAGAGTTTTGCCTTTATTTTCCAACGAACCGATGCTACAATGTTTTTCTCCCCAATTTCCTTATAACGATGAATATTTACACCATGTTTACTATCAAGTTAATCGTAGCATATTAATCATCCCTGTGAAAATGTGCTCAAGCAGCCATGTCTTGTTTGTTGCAGCACAAATGACAACATCCAACCAACAACAGCAAAATCCTTTCATTTTTCATTCTATTCCTTGGGTCGGTTTTTTTTGTCGCTGCTGCACTACTTCGGATCACAAAACGTAACAACATTCCGCGACATGACCTGTCACTCAAATGCGAACACACACGCGGACCAAAAACCATCTGCCTTGATGGGGTTGTTTACGGCCGTCAACATTTGGGGCGGGAAAAGAGGGGAGGGGCGGTAAGTCTGGCAGAAAATAATACGAACCGGCAAAGAAACCGCAAACGGGAAAAAGGTCAGCCACAGAGCACTACGCTCGGTACGTGCAATGAGAGGAGTTGGAATTAAAAGCGATACAGCATAAAACAATATCTGCAAAAGCCAAATGGATAAACCTTAAGCTGCTCCCTTGCTGGACCTAGCATGAGTGTCCCTCCTCCCTTCGTAACTCCCTCTGCAAACCCTGCCATGAAGCGGTAGCTAAAAGCTCACTGAAGCAATTACAACGATAGCCATCATGGTCCAACACAGGGGCAGGTTCAGAGATCGCTACGTTTTTTTTGTGTGTGTTTTTTTTTGCGAATCGGCGCGAAACAGTTGCCCGCGAAAAACTCGCCCAGCACCGGTTCCCGGATGGGGGCAGATGCCGCGAACGCAACATCGTATCAGCATCGTTCATCACTCGGCACAAACGTTACATACTAAATATTTATTTATTTCTGTCACCCCGGCGCTCGGTCCCGCAACAGCGGCCGCACTCACCCGCCGGAACAAATCCACCCCGGCAAATGATGGGCGGTAGCGGGGAGCGGAGGTTGGTCGGTTCCTTGGGTAGTATCATAAATTTTCACCGAACCATGTTGCGTAGAGGCGTGCGAACAGATCCACATCCGATCGTTCGCTTGTTGAAGCACATTTCTTCCCTCTCTATTTCTCTCTCTCTCTCTCTCTCTCTCTCTCTCTCTCTCTCTCTCTCTATTTCTATCTCTTTCTCCGGAGAAGCAAAGCCAGCTTATCTAAAGCTAAGCCAGCGGTTCATGCACGCGATCATAACACAAACAAGCCAACAGACAAGGTTCCGTCGGAGTCGGAGCTGGAAATTAAATGAAGACAAAATAAATGAATCTATGATGGCGTGCGTGCCGCGGTAGCTTGTGGAGCGGTTTTCGCGGGAGGTGAAACAACTGTATTACAAACTGGCTTACCGCTCTGGCCACCGTTTGTGTTTTTTTCTTTGTATCCGAACCCTGATCATAAATTCATAACTTTGCGAAATTCAAACGCTAGCGATCGTTATCAGACAATGTAACATATGATACGGTGAGTTCATCAGACCCTGGAAGAATGTTAACGTGTGACCGAACATTTCGAAACATAAGCACAAGAGGGCACAACAAAACTCCCAACAAATGTGACTCGATTTCGCAAACAATTCTTATCTTAGCAAATGTGGTACGACTCAACAGAAGATACATATGTAACGAAACAAAAAAGGAAACACTACTTACCGAGGCTAGCCGTCATGGCTTCGATGTCTTTGGGCTTCCGCTTCCGGGGACGACCTTTTTGACGCGGTTGCTGCGGTAGTCCGGTGACGCCATGCGGTGGATAATAGGTGGCCGGATTCAGCTTGCCGCCGCTCGTCGTCGAATCGCTCGGACTGAGTGGTGCACTCGGGGACGTTCCGTACTGACTCTGGTAAGGACACTGCATCGGCATGCCGGGTAGCGGTGTCGTGGCCTCAAGCGGAAGCTCAATGTGTGATCTGAAATGGGAAACCATTGAATGTCGCGCGCGTCTCGAGTCTTGAGAACTTTGTCCTCAAATTTACCGACACAACTTACCGACAGAAGACGGCCGAGTCCCGTATCGTGAAGTGATCGCCCTTGTTGAGCGGGGTGTTGCAGACGGCGCAGGAGAAGCAGCGTATGTGGAACACCAGGTGCCGGGCGCGCATCACCAGCTCGGAGGAACTAATCGATGCCAAGCACTTGGAGCATCGCCGCGAACCGAATACCCTGCGGAAGAGC
>KZ063443.1:18613-52167 GCA_002091835.1 Anopheles maculatus | reverse complement strand
CCTCATTTGGTTTTGGTGCCCCCACCGTGGGAAAGGAAAAAAACACACACAAATGCCCGCGCCAGCAGGGAAAAAATCCCTAGCGAAAACTGGAATATTATGATAATGAAGAAGAAGAAGATGAAAAAAGAAAGAAAGTGAAGAAAGAAAAAAACACACACAAGCAAAATGATACAAAACTGGGAAAAGCCTGACAAAGATAACCCCACTTTTATGGAGAAATGACATATAGGAAGCAAAAAACCAGAGAAGAAAATAACACAAACACAAAAAAAACCTATCATACCGATACGCGATGCACCTTGGTGTGTGTGTGTGTGCGCCCTTGTATATGTGTGATGATGTAAGCAAACAAAGCAAGTTGTAAAAGTTGCAAATAGAATACAGTATGGGGTATATGATGATACAAAACAGAACGGAACAAAACGCAGAAAAACAAAGTAAAACGCGCGCACATACACATCTACAAGGATGCGCACACACATACGCTAATGAGGAAGAAGAAAAAAAGGTAAACAAAGCGTAGTTTGTCGTCGTGCGAAAAACAAAGAGCAAAGAAAGAAGTGGAAAAACAAATTCATTCATTCGAAACGAGGAGCAAAACAAAACAGAGAAAGAGAGAATGAATATATATGAGAATATAAATACCAAAAAATATTATATAACAAGAAATAAATATATATATATACATATATTAAAATATGTGATTATACCACGAAACAACAACACAAGAATGTTACTTTTCTTCTCTTCCCGTGTGTTATTGTTTGAAGATGGCGGCCTTCAGTCCTATATTGATTTCGTTTGTATAGATGGGAATAGAGGATGGGAAAATAAAACAAAGTAAACTTACATCAACGTTAAATATATTGTCGACGAGGATGGGATTCGAACCCACGCGTGCAGAGCACATTGGATTAGCAGTCCAACGCCTTAACCTCTCGGCCACCTCGTCATGTGTGGGCCGGGGCAACCCGTTTCAAATTACAAACATGTTTTTACTCTTTTTCTATTAATACACTTTACTAGAAGTGATCAAGTGACAAAGCATTATTATTTGATTACATTTTGTCTAATTTTTTCTATTTAAATCATGATTTTTACTACTGCAAAAGACCACATTCATTGTCTCAAAACAACGCGCACAACACACCTTCTTTACTTATGTTGTCATAAAGTAACGAACAAAATTGTTCAAAACACTTTTAAAAAAGAGAAACACAAATTAAATTGTTCTTACACAACCTACCCTACTAATCGTGTGAGACGGAAGTGTATCAAAAAGAGACTTCCTTCCCGACGAGGATGGGATTCGAACCCACGCGTGCAGAGCACATTGGATTAGCAGTCCAACGCCTTAACCTCTCGGCCACCTCGTCTGATGGCTGAAGGTCACGCTATGTGCCAATATTAGCTTAGCAAGCCGATTGCACCCGCTAACCTGCACATCGCACATGCATGGAAATTTTTCATTTCCAATTTTCCACTATTTATTTTGACCACATTGAAAGAAAATCCATTAAACAGAATTGTATTCCTCCCGGTGACCTTGGAGAACGTTTCCTCTCGCTTAAGCAATGATTTATTTAAGTAAGTTGATAATGTGCGAGGAAAGGGGCGATAGTCTGGTGAAAAAATAAATGTACACCCTTGGCACTTTCAGCCGAACTGTGTGTCTCTGCCCTACATATCTCTGCATATGCTCTCTGCCAAGGTTTGTGACCGTGGCGTTCCCGTGCCAAATGGGGAAGCAAAAATATAACAGATTAACTGGTTTCTGTGGCGGAGTCGGTGCGTCCGAGAACCAATAAAAATCACAGATGTGTGTTCTGCTGATCTTGCTGGCTGCTGTGCCTGTGTGTCGACACATCGTGATCGTACGCCCCAGCGTTGATCTCTCTCGTTGGTTGGTCGTTTTCTGGTGGACGTCATAATTTTCAAGAGGATTTCCGCCGCGCAACGTCGATGGCCGCGAGGCAAAAACAAAAACGGCATTAAAAACGAGCGGTATTTAATTTTAGCAAAATTGCACGCGACCCATCGCTTATCGTTGGGGATGTGATGTGTGATGAGGGATTGATTGGGGCAGATTTCAGGACTGAGATCTGCCGATGCTTTAGATGATGAGATGTCGTCGCGGTGCTCTATTGTCAAAACAGTACAGTGAAAGTTGCATTCTACGAGTCCTACTACGTTTGGAGCCGGGAACTAGAGGACGAACATCAGACCTTCCTAGTCGTAAACCGTGCGCTGGCGTGCGCGACATGGATGGTCAACAACATCACCAACCGAGACGCGACCAGACAGCTGGCGTTAGCTTGTCTGCCTCGTCGTGTCCCGCGTATGATGTTTCCCCCCGAAAGTTTGAAAAAAAAATGGAAAACGTTGTATGTGCGTTTTTCCCCAAACGCTTCAGCATTTTCTTCCCCGCCTGCAATCGAAGCATCGGAATATTGCGGAGGAAAACAGTCCCAGCGCACAGCAAACGAAATAGCAGCAGTTGTTGTAGCAGTGTCACAACAACCAGACGTGCGAAGAGTAGTGGAACGTCGCACGCGCTGTTTGTTGTTGGTGATGTACATTTTGCTTTTTCCCAAGAGCAACAAGTGGGTGTATTGCATTTGGCAAGTTGTTTGCAACCGGAAGGCACGGATATCGATCAAACTTCCCGCGCCCTGTACATAGACGGTTTCTGTTGCTCTTGGTGCGAAAAAATTGTTTAGTGCGTCGGAACGCTTCGTACGAAGAAGGACAATCGCGGAAAAGAACTAGAGATTTATCGGGTTTCTAAAAAACAGTCAAGTGTCTGCAATGAAGTATCCCAACACGCTGGACCTCAACACATACCGGGCGTACATGTGCGCTCGGCATCTGAATCGGGACAAGAATCGTCTGCTGGATGCCATCAATCTCGACTGGGATCTGAACGTGCCGGAACCGCTCAAGATTCTCTGCCTGAAAGCGATAGCCGAAAATTGGATGACCGTGCCATACTTTCGGGAGCTACCGCTGTGTGAAGATCGCCAATACCTACTCGATCTGCTCGATCTGAACTTCCCGCTGGAGAATCTTTGTTCCCGGGTACGCAGCGATGCGTTTTGGAAGCGAGCCTTTCACCACCGCTGGCGTAGCTTCGTACCGATAGAGGTTGGCACAAAACCATGGATACGCATCTACCTCGAGCAGCATCTGTCCGAGATGGTGGAACACCTGAAGCCGAACGATTACGATCAGGAAGGGATCAAGAAGATCGTCGATCTGTGTTCGCCGTTCGTGCGAGAGTTGCGTATCGAACGGCTTCAGCCTTCGCTGTCGGACAACAGTGACCACGTACCGCTGGATGTAGTGTTGGCCAACTTGCATCGACTGCAGCGCATCAGTCTGACCTACGACGTGAAGGATGTGGGACACAACTTCTTTCTCGGTTGTGCCACAATTACCGAGATGGATGTGAAGCTGATGACGCAAGGTATCGAGCGGTGCAGTGAGCTGACGGAGTTCCGACTGCACAGCAGCAAACTTGAACCAACCATGATGAAGCGCATCAGTGCAGCACTTGGCAAGGGTTGTCCAAACCTGCGTACGATTGCGTTTCCTCACTGTCGCTGTGGGGACATTGGGTTGCGTGCGTTCTGTGAGCCCATCCATCCGCTTCTTTCCCCAACGTGCGGGAGATTATACTGACCAACAACTTTTTGTGTAAGTGATGGCCACTGAGTGGTTCCTCCGAGATGGTGTGATCACTAATATACATCTCCTGTGGTTGTCCCATAGCTCCTGAGAGCGTCCAGGAGCTTACCTGGCGACTGCGCCATCGTCAAATCGAAAAGCTCGACCTGAGGCTCAACCCTATCCTTACGGACGGTGCGGCAATCATCATGACGAGCGTGTTCTACATGCCCTTGCAGGAGTAAGCATCTGGGAGCTGTGAAATGCCTTTACTTCCGTGATTGATTCCTTTCTTTGCTTCCCGTTTTCTCTTTCCCGTTCCCGTAGACTCAATCTTAGCTGCTGTTCGATCGACGAACAGATCGAGGAGTGTCTGCTGATGTTGATACGTTTCAATTACACAATCAAGCGGTTCGACATCTCCTCAAACCGTCTTTCGCCGGCCATGGGTGAACGGTTGCTGCAGCGTGTCTACGAAAATAAAACGCTCCAGCAGTTCGATTTGCGCAACACGGACATCTCGTACGATGTGCGGGCCATCATCGACGAGGTGATATTGGAGAATCGCGATCCGCACAGTTTGCACATGTGGCAGGCTCGGTAAGCGGTGCAAGATATGTGCAGGGTGGCGGTAATTTCATAGGGTTTAAGCGTAGGAGTATGATATGAAACGAGAGCAGCATTAACGGCCATACTTCCATATTCATGACACTGATAAATGGATAAATAAAGATTATAACGAGATTAGCAGGATTTAAAATATTTAAACAACGACAAAATTTAGCCAGCAAACGCAGACCAAAGCCTCGGAAGAGTGTACTGCCAATGAAGCTAAGAGTAGATTGATGGTAACCTTAAAGAGCTATAAAACAGCATAAGAGTTCCGCAAAACTATTTATCAAAGCTATTTGTCTTGGGTTGTTCCAAATAATTTATTGCTAAATGTAGAATAAGGATGTGTTCAGGATATGTTTTAAAGGTTTTAGTACACAATTTATACGTTTTAAATAAAAACTGTGTGAAAGCTTCATAAACTTGAAACTCCAATAGCTTAGTTTCTAGAGCACAAAACGCTTCAAAATTTTAGACATACACTAATTAACTATCGTACTTTCATAATAAATTAGCGTTGTAATAATCTGTTCCGCAAAGTGTCATCATATTTCCCGTTAAGGCAACCCGTTGTGCATCAAGCTTTTCGACCAATCAGCGTTCAACACACACACAAGGCTATTATATGAGACCAGGTGGTGGAATAGCTATTTTGACGCTCGACATCTTCAGAGCTCTTACGTCATATTTGAAACTCAAATCAGTCGTTCATGAAGAATTAATCAATCGTAGAACAAATAACGCTACACTTTGGTGGATTCCGATTATGCTCTCGTCTACAAAACCTTATCCATTGATTCCGTACCTCTCCGTGCAATGGAAAGCTATGAAATGTTATCATATTGCCTTGCCTTTTAGCTGCACCATGGTTATGCTGCACACGCACTTGGCATTATTCCTATAGTTTGTTTCACGCACAAAATAACACAACAACACTTCCTGTTACACTACAACACTTTTCGCGGATCGCAAAATATATTTAATTTAATTTATAGGCTCGTATTTTCACTTGCTGTTGCTATCAACAAACAATCAACATGATCAACCGTAAAATGTGACAGCAGAGCTCTCGCTGCTCCGGAGGACTTACGTCAAATCGGGAATTGTCAATTTGCACTGTATTCCACCACCTGGTCTCATATAATAGCCTTGCACACACATTGCTGGCTGTCACTGACGGAGTGCAGATTGTCAACACGTAAATTTTGATCGCAGCAAAAAGTTAAAACAACGAACGAGTTCGGAAACAATACAGTTTGTGCACCCGTTTGCTAGCTCAAGTGAGTGAAGACATTAGCAGCAGCAGCAGTAATACTTGCAGGTTGCGATGCAGAACATTGCCGTAGCACATTGGACAGTGAAAAAGTGAACATATCAAAGAGTAGAGCAAACTCCCGGAGCACAAGCAGCAACCGAACGAACGGGACTTTCCGGTTGCAGAGACTGAGGAAGGAACCCAACCAAAAACGGGGTAAAGACGGAGAAAACACGGGTTCGACGAAATGTTGTTAAATATTCACGACTCGTCACAGCTGGCCGATAGCCGGCGGTTGGGAACCGTGCTATTATTCCTATTAATAGAACTGTTTTTCGAAGGTAAGTTTTGAGACTTTTCGGGGTGTTTTTTTTTGTTACTTTTCCGTGGGTACGAATCCCCCCCGTTCCCACGCAACACACGGTACTGACGTGTCCAATTCTACTGCAGCAAAACAAACCGCCCAATCCCTCCACCCCCGGTTTGGTGTGTCTATATGGGCAATGCCATCTTGCGAAACTGTTAATGCAATTAACCACAAGTCGTGTGCAGCTTCCGCTAATGAGCCAGAGTATCTTTCTGTTGCAGGTGCAGAAACTGCCTCACAAGCTGAAATCGATCGGCATCTAGAAATTGGCCGAGACTTCTTGGCCCGAGGTCAGCTATCGGATGCGTTAACGCACTACCATGCAGCTGTCGGTAAGTAGCCGTTGCAAAACATAAGTGCGTGCATAGACTGCTTTGGTGTTAATGTTCATGGTCATAGTGTACTAAGTTAGCGTTGCTTTGTAAAACGCAGCAGACGCTGATGGTTGTTGTTTACTTTGCAAACGCACGTTCATCAGCTGTTTGTTGTGTGGAATGCAAGCTTTACCGAAGTGACTTTTAATGTACATAATAAATTTATTAAGCGGCTATCATTATGTACCACTTGGTTAAATAGTGATTCTAAACCTGATTACCGCTCGATTGTGTAGTGCGTTTCGGGAATTTGATTATTTGCACAAATGGAAAATGTACTCACAAACACACCCACACACACACACAAAGCTTGATAATACTTATCACTATCAGTATCGCACAGACACGTACTGTCGGCTTCATTCGTTGTGTATTTACACTGTCTGCTTGAAAGTGACGTGTCCCTTGGACTTGTGCTTTGGGAAGCATCCGCCGATAATGGCCATCCCGATTCATGATGTTACCGATAATCAGCCATGCACAGCACCTGTCAGCCACCCCAGTTGTTACTAAATGTCGTTTTCTCCACTTTCCTTTTCGCTGCAGAGGGTGACCCGAACAACTATCTTACCTACTTTAAGCGTGGCACAGTGTACTTCGCGCTCGGGAAAGCCAAATTTGCCATCAGCGACTTTACGCGCGTGCTCGAGCTGAAGCCCGACTTTACCGCGGCCCGGGCACAGCGCGGTTCCGTGTACCTGAAGATGGGCGACTTTGAGAACGCCGAGCTGGATCTGATGGTGGTGCTGCGCATGGATCCGCACAACCCGGAGGCAAACGTGCACTTTAGCCGTATTGGGCCGGCCCGCGATCAGTGGGTGCTGTGTGTGGATCTGATGGAGCGGGGTGACTTTAATACGGCCATCGCACTGCTCACCCAGCTGCTCGAGGTCTGTCCCTGGTCGGTAGCGATACGAGAGTCCCGGGCACAGATGTACCTGCGTATCGGTGACCGGATGGCAGCGGTCAGTGATTTCCGCTCCGTCAATCGGTTATCGCACGACAGCACGGACGGATACTACCAGCTGTCCCGCATCCTGTACGACATTGGCGATTCGGGTGCCGCCCTGAAAGAGATCCGCGAGTGTTTGAAGCTCGACCCGGAGCACAAAGATTGCTTTCCGTTCTATAAGAAAATCAAAAAGGTCGACAAAGTGTACGTGGACGCACAGCAGGCACAGGAAGAACAGCGCTTTAAGGATTGCATAGCCGGGGGTGAAAAACTAGTCAAGCTGGAACCGGACGTTCCGATGATTGTGTACAATGGTAAGCAGCTGCTGTGCAGCTGCCTCGTAAAGGAGGAAGAGTTTACGGATGCGGTCGGCCGCTGCCGGGAAGCGCTCGACATTTATCCCGATCCGGAGGTGATGTGCGATCGGGCCGAAGCCCTCATAGGGGCCGAAATGTACGATGAAGCGATCGCCCAGTACCGTGAAGCGCTCGACATTAATGACAATCTGCAGCGGGCCAAGGATGGTATCGAGCATGCGCAGCGCGTTCAAAAGCAAGCCGAACGGCGCGATTATTACAAAATTCTAAACGTAAAGCGTACCGCCACCAAGCAGGAAATTGTGAAAGCGTACCGAAAGGCGGCCCAAAAGTGGCACCCGGACAATTTCCAGGAGGGCGACCAGAAGAAGATGGCCGAGAAGAAGTTTATCGATGTGGCGGCGGCGAAGGAGGTGCTGACGGATCCGGAAAAGCGGCGACAGTTCGATGCCGGCCAGGATCCGCTCGATCCGGAGGCGGGCCGGAATGGGTTCGGTGGAGGTAATCCGTTCCATCACTTCCATCACGGGTCTCCCTTCCAGTTTAAGTTCCACTTTACGTAAATGTGAGTGCGGCCAGGCCTTGTTGTTCCCTTACGCCCCCCTCCCCCTTCCTTCGGTTCCTTTCGTTAGATCTAAAATCACGCAACAACATATTTGCGTATTTATGCTGCTCAGGTGGATCAGATTTTGCATCGTTTTTGGCTCTAGGGAAACAACCTGAAGGTTTCACGCATCGTTGGTAGCATGAAATCCTTCGGACACATTAGACATACACACACACAGTACCGTCGTGCAGAGTTACTTGCGGGTGGGGACCGACCGTACCGAAGTGCCAGCTTTAATTTATTTTTCTGATCAGATAGATAGGTTTTGTTTTGTTTTTGCGGCAGTTGAGTTCCCACGGTTTGATAAGCGTTTTATATTTTACAATCACTTTTTTTGTCAACTCTCCACAC
Organism: Anopheles maculatus; assembly: GCA_002091835.1. Taxonomy (NCBI): domain Eukaryota; kingdom Metazoa; phylum Arthropoda; class Insecta; order Diptera; family Culicidae; genus Anopheles; species Anopheles maculatus. The sequence continues at coordinate 43,663 of KZ063443.1, read as the reverse complement.
ACACACTCCTATCGTGTAGGTAGGACGTCCATCGTGCGCGGGTAAAGCAACCATTGAAGCGATAAATTAACGAGTGGAAAAGGAAAACGAATGGACATTTATCATAGTGTTACTATGGGAACGTTTTTTGTTTTGGTTTTAAAACGAATGCTCTCAATTAGCAGTGCGCGCCGATTCACGTGCGAATCATCGAAAATTCCTAGCAATGAAGAAGGACGGCGGCAGCAGTAGAAAGAGGAAATGTTCTTGCAAATCGGCACTGTGTCCGATAGACTGATGAATGAGGTGGAAGATCGATCGAACGCGGAATAAATAACAGCTTGTTAACGTGTTTTTTGTACATATTAATACGATGCGCTTTGGTCACTACAATCTAAAAAAGCTACAAACAATAAACAATAAAACCTCTTAGTGATATTAGTAAGAAATATGTTGTGCGCTTGTGTTTTTTTTTTGTACCATTCGTCGTGTCTTTTTCTCACACAATTCATCCAGTAGTAAAACCACCGTACTGCACACTTAACTTAAACAACTAAACGGATAATAATCGTAAACTAAACCTTTAATCGTCCGGCTGCGCTTGCAAACTTCTTTCTGCTTGCGGTTGCTGAAAATCTTTCAGCACGTTTAGCACCGCCAAACGAGCGGCTAGCTCTTGACTCTTTGGGATGGAATTAAGGATGCCTACCAAGCTGAGCGCAAAATAGTAATTGCCGTCATCGCTAACTCCTGGCGGTGGTGCTTGAACTGATGATGGTGGCGCTTGAACTGGTGGTGTGCTTTTTTCTGCCCTCTGGTGTAACATAGTTGGAGAAGCGTAGGCCCATTCAAATGGTGGTTCTTCCTTCGGCTCCTTGAGCACCATCGATGCTCGCTTTGGTGGTCGTTCAATTCGGATCGGATCATCTGAAACAAAACACCAACACAATTAGACGCTAGCAGAGACTCCCTATCGGCAACCATGCCCCGCAAATACCTTCTTCGTCCTGTTCTCTACAGTCAAGTGAACCGTTCATCGGTGACATGTTTCCCGTTAGAAAGCTTAATCGTTCAAAATGCTTCCATTTGGAGGCGCGTGGCATCCGACACTCTCGCTGAAACTGGCTGCGTAAATTGCGCCACCGTTTCTTGATGACTTCAACTACATTAGGAAAAGTAAGATAGGTACACGTAGATGCCATTGATGTACGGGATATGCGGAAGCTACCTACCGTCTGTTTCCAGAAGATTGCTGATTTCTTCCCATACTGTCTTTTCTGCGATCTTATTGCTGTATAGCGAGTCATGTTTGTTCCACACGGCAGGCTGCCGCTTGATGAGCTCTATTAATTTCACTTCCGAATAGTTTGGTTTATCACTCTCATCCATAATGAGAAAAGTAAGTTTTGCGCGTAAACCTAATCTTAATTTGCAGCAAGCAGGGACACAACAAAAAAACGCGAGCTAAACGTAAACAAAGTGCAATGGCAAGATGTAGACAGCTTAGGTGTGCTGACAGAAGAAAATCGCTTTTCTCCATTTCGCCTGAAGAAGCCATCGAAATGTTTCATGTTGAACCGGATTCGCTCGATCTTGAATTGATTGCAAAGATTTTGTTTCCGTTTTGTTCTGCACAAATTGATTCACTATTTCTCATGGACTCACTACATTTCATGCCATTTTTTGTACTGAGTCTTTGCAGTACTATCGAGCAGGACTTGTGTCTGGAACGTCTGGATTGTGTTGTTCGTTTGTGGGCTTTCGGCGAAGAGGAGCGCGCCTACATAGTAAATGAGAAGAGGAGAAAAAATAAGTTTATTTCTTGTTTATGGGACAAACACTTCATCAAAAAACACAGAAAGCACCAAATTATATTTTTCTCTACAAATGCTCCCAGTTGTATATTCGATGCTACACGCGGAAGAATTCAACGATGGCTCATAACTTTACCTTCATTTGTTGACAGTTGAAAGCGGAAGCAGTTCGAACGTCATATGACAGCAGCTTTCAACCACTGCTCTTGTCTCTCTCTTTTTCCGGCATCGTGTATGCTAGCTGGACACATTTTGTTTGAGGTAGATCCCAAAATCCGTGTAAATATCTATGAAAATCGTCGTATTTGGTTGCAAGTCGTGCTGAATCCATCCATCGTTATGCGCTGCTTGTGGTGCGTCGTAATTCAAGTTGAACCGATCACATAAACCCCACGAAACAGTATTCATTGTGGATTGTTGACAATCGAAATGTGCCGGAGCGGAGAAGCGTTTGTCGTGTTTCGTGTACCGAAATCCTTTCCCGAGTGTATGTGGCATCGATACTAAATAGATGAAAAGCATCAATGTGTGCACTTGAATGGCATCGATAGTGAATAGATGAAAAGCATCAATGTGTGCGATACGATACGACCGATTTTCATGGATATTTTCCTTTCCCCACAAACGTCACGCTCTACTAACCTGTTTTTTTTATTTGGTCCACGATTTAATTGTAGCCTAACTGAACATGGCTGATACTGCCACCGCCGCCGCTAAGAAGCCGGCCAAGAAGGTCGCCCCAAAGAAGGCCGCAGGAAAGGCCGAGGCCGGAGCGAAGGCTGACGCTGCCAAGGCCGCCCCGAAGGGAGACCGCAAATCCCGTCAAACCCCGGAAGCTATCCGTGCTCGTGTCAAGCGGGCGAAGGAACAGCGTACCCCGAAACCCTGCCTGCCGCGCCCGAAGAAGAGCTACGGACGGCTGTGGGCCAAGGCTGTGTTTACCGGTTACAAGCGTGGACAGCGCAACCAGCACGAGGGTCATGCGCTGCTGAAGATTGATGGTTGCCGCAACCGCAAGAACGTCCTGTTCTACGTCGGCAAGCGGTGCGTGTATGTGTACCGCGGCAAGACCAAGCGTAACCATCCGGGTAGCAACAAGAAATCTACCATCCGCGCCATCTGGGGCAAGATTACCCGTTCGCACGGTAACAGCGGCAGTGTTCGCGCACGGTTCCGCACCAACCTGCCCGGACACGCCATGGGTCATAGCATCAGAATTGTGAGTATTGGCTCTTGCCGCCAACTACCGGGCTTAATAGAATCTACCGGGTCGTTCAGTTTCTCATATCGGTACTGTTTTGTTTTGTCTTTTCCAGATGCTCTACCCGTCGCGTATTTAAGCGCAGTAAGTCGTGTGTACATTTATAATGGAATCCCCCACAATAAAAGAGCGAGTGACGAAGTGAACCTCCCTGGAAGGATACGTGTGTAGTAGTGTGTGTTTCCTTTTTTGTTTGGCAGAATTGCAGCGTTTTAGTGAGAAAGTCGTGTATCATCGGGTACTGGAGAGCAATATTTCCAGTAGTGAAAGTTCTGTCGCTCTCACTGGCAATGTTAGTGATCTTCCGAAGGTTTGTTAGACTGTTGAAGTCATCCCATAATTCACATATCGATCAGTTCAATAGACCCGAACCGCACCGGGTTGTCTACGAATGGCTTCGATCCAGTAGGTTCTGATTGATCTCTCTTTCATTACCTCAAGGGGATTGCGTACAACAAAATAGTACATTTATTCCTATGTTCCCATTTCTAGAATTACAGTTGCAAGGTGGATTCCACTTCTGGAGCTAAAGAAATTGAATACTGTACACATTACTGAGTCCTGAACAAGAAATTTCGAGCTCAAAACAATTCTTCTCTGTTTGAAAAGTAAATGAATCTGGTACGAAGAATTGTACTCGCATTTTTTCTGGCCCATTGGATTTGAAGTTTCAGCACTCACATAAGCCTCCAAGGCATGGACTCTCCAACATTGACGAAAACCTCTAAGTGGCGTTCGAGAGGAAGATGTTTTGGGCCTGTATGTGAGGAACCACAACAGTGATGAGCTCTTTGAGTTGTAGAACGACCTCACTGTTGTGTAACGAATTCGCTATATTTCGGTGGACTAGCCATGTTTCGAGCATAGTACCAGACGGCCTAATCCTTAAAGTATCTTAAGCTGGTCGTCGCACGTCGAATAGACATGGCCTGGTGTCCAATCCGTTTCCAGGAAACTCAGTCCATGGCTGCACTCCTCCATCCCCGGCTGCATCCGATATCCCTCAGGCCTGACTCCACTTGATCCAGCCAACGAGCTCGCTGTGCTCCTCTGCGCCTCGTGCCGAACGGGTCGCTGACGAGAACCTTCCTGGCAGGGCATGAGTCCTCATCACGTGACCCAACCAGCGTATCCTTCCGGCTTTGCCAACCGTCAGGATGTCTACATCGTCAAACAGCTCAGCTAGCTCGTGGTTCATTCTCCTTCTCCACACGCCCTGCTCGCACACACCGTCAGAGATAGTCTGTAGCACCCGCCGTTCGAAGATGGCGAGTACATTGGCGTCCTCTGCCAGCATAGTCCAGGACTCGTGCCCGTAGAGGACTACCGGCCGTATCAGAGTGCGAAGCTGGTCCATATAGCCGGCGAATGCGTGAGGAGAAGTGATGGCTCTAATGTTTCCACTAGACAGGCTGTCATAAACGTTTGAAAGCCCAAGATATTCTACAGGAACAGGATCTCAACAGAAAACCCTTATCATTAGGTAGTTGTAGTATCATAACAACAGAAGAAAAGGATTTGTCGGATAGTTCCTGGTTTTCTTTAGTTTTACAACAATCTCAAGTTGTCCTGGGCTGGGCACATCTCCTGAGATATTATCTTGATTCTACTACGAAATGAGAGACTGGTCAAATAAGTTACTTCAATACAGAATACTCTGACCTCTTGCGCTTCCATTAATTATTTGTACTATATCCGTTGCACTAATTATTAACAATGGTCACAGGAATTGAACGTACCGGCTTTATTCGACTGGGCTAAAGTAGAATATCTGGGGTGAAAATTCAGCACCGATAACAACGCAACGTGTAATTGCGAGCAAGGGTGCTGGCTGCCAATCGGTCATACTACAGCCTGAGGAAACTTCTCCACTCCAAATACCTGTCGCGATAGACGAAGTTGGGACTGTATAAGCTCTTCAAACGGCGGCCGCCTACTCCGCCAACCGTTTGATCCGCCACTGACGGCAGTCCGGACTGTTTCCCATGTAGTGCGGCTGGTACACATTTCCGTGGCAAGATTGTCCGTCGTCAAACGGGTGTGGCTTTGCTGCTGCATCTCGTGTTGTGTCCGAGCCAACCGAGGACAGTGGAACATCACGTGCTCGACATCCTCCACGACGTGTTCACACGCCGGCCAGTTTGGCGAGCCTGACGTGCAAGATGCCTAACCCAAGACATGATGTCCGAGATCAGCCTCCTCGTCTGCGGTTGTGATGTTGTGAAGTGATGCGTTCCTCAGGCGTGGCCGTGCTAAACGAATGGCAAACGACGACTTCGCTCGACTGTAAACGATTTAGATTACTCCTGCAGTGGCACAAGACCGCAACACTAACGTATTCTTTTTTGAATATTTGCGTACAGGATTAGATTCATTAGAAAACATCCAGATCTACAAGACAGCAAACAGTTAAAGCCGCTCCTTTAACTCTCATACTTCAAAGAGAGCATCTTCTTAGTGGTCCTACAGTATGTGTTTGTGCTTAAGTTTATAATGAATGATTTAAGAAATCAATTATTGCATACAATGACAATGCCATGTGGATGGAAATCGTAAGAAACGCCATGCTGACCATGCTTATGTGCATACCACACCGACCTAGTCATCCGATGCTACCTTTTTAAAGTAATATTCAATATTCACCTGAACCAGTTATTTGCTCCCGAACCTCCCCATCTTTCCCCATCTGCCTGTCCCTTGCTTGGTTATGGCGTCAAAGTGGATGGAAAAATGTATCAATTATCTCCGTTCGCACCTAGCTTGCTCGTCGGGCGTCCAACGGTCAGTTTTGAAAGGCATACTAATCCATCAAAAACTAATTAGGAAATTGGATTCTACACACCCGGTGTACCGTCGTCTCACACGCTGAGACAGCGCGCTTTAGCAAACGTTCGTCCTTCGGCAAGGACAACCCGCCAGTCGATGTGAAGTTAGACAGACGAAGACGAACTTTTCGGTCCAAAATGCACATTGATAAAATGAAGAAAGATTGGTCCGAGACGATGACGATGCTCTAGCTGGGAAAGCTAAAGTATTAAAAATGGTTTAAAGCCCAATCGGATGGCAATTACGTTGTAGGCAATGGCGCTTTACGCATAGCAGGATCGGTAAAAGGTGCTCATTTGCATGTTCTTATGTAATTGAAAGGGGGATTCCAATTTCAATCTATCCTGTCGTGTGGGTGGTACCGGGAGGAGGTGTATGGATCGGTGGACAATATCGCTAACCATCCAACATTCCCGTGGGGTGTCGATTAAATAGAAGCAACCGTGAACACCATGTTGCCGCTCCTCGTGCCATCTAGTTATGATTATAAAATTAATTGCACGCGATTCCCAATCTAAGGTTCTTTAGCACGCTCTCTCTTTCTCTAGACGAAGACGAACTTTTCGGTCCAAAATGCACATTGATAAAATGAAGAAAGATTGGTCCGAGACGATGACGATGCTCTAGCTGGGAAAGCTAAAGTATTAAAAATGGTTTAAAGCCCAATCGGATGGCAATTACGTTGTAGGCAATGGCGCTTTACGCATAGCAGGATCGGTAAAAGGTGCTCATTTGCATGTTCTTATGTAATTGAAAGGGGGATTCCAATTTCAATCTATCCTGTCGTGTGGGTGGTACCGGGAGGAGGTGTATGGATCGGTGGACAATATCGCTAACCATCCAACATTCCCGTGGGGTGTCGATTAAATAGAAGCAACCGTGAACACCATGTTGCCGCTCCTCGTGCCATCTAGTTATGATTATAAAATTAATTGCACGCGATTCCCAATCTAAGGTTCTTTAGCACTCTCTCTCTCTCTCTCTGCGCCGGCCGGTTTCGTCGCTCTCTGTCGCGCGTCTGCCTGAGTTGACACTTGGCGGGCCGCCCGGCTAGAGAATGTTCCGTCCATCGACTTTTGCGTTCTGGATCGCTGATGGAAATTAATTAATTGGAAATTGATACGATTGGCAGGCTGATGATGTTTCGATATCTGATTTCAAACTGTGCGCTTTCGCAGACAAAATGGCCGAGGTATTCAGGGGGAAAAATAAAAGCTTTTTTGTGCTTTTCTGTTTAGTCGCCAACCAAACATTGACTTCTTAATGCTCAATCAAGTGATATTTATCAAAAAATTATTCCATTTCTTCTTTTTCGTATGCTTTAGAACTTAGAAGCTGCAGTTGCCTGCCATTTCTTGCTTTCTTGCAAATACTAGATAAATTTCAGGACCTCGTCACAGTGATAACAATACAGCTATTGGTCGCTCAAAAGCATCAGCCTCAGTGTCCTAAGGATTCTAAGAAGGAACCATCAAACCCTTCCAATCAGAATGCTTGGGAGTATTCTAGGAAAGTGCTACGATGTTACAACCAAGTTTAATTACTTACCAACTCTGTGACGTCTTGATTATCACCTGAAGCAGCACTCTTGAGGTAAACTTTTGCGCTAATTATCGTTAATCCACAAAAAACGGCTATTCGGCAAGATGTAAAATTGATTTGTTGTACCATTTTCGTGCACGTGCCACTCTTTCGTCCTTCATTAACCCAATCTGTTCGAAGCACCATTGTAAACTAGCGATAATTAAGAATTCCCGGTGAAAACGAGCAAACAGTGTGTAAAAACTACCCAGTAAAGCTTCCAAAAGTGCGTGCTAACTTGTGCTAATTGCATCAACTAACAATTCGCTTTGGTCCCGTCCAGTCACCGAGAGAGAAGACCCATAAGAGAAATGTTTGCATGATCGCGCACACGATCATCAAGATCAAGATTTAGCGTGTTGGAGTCAAAAAGAGCCAAAAACCATTGCAACGTGAGTTACAATTATCCTTTCGGGGTGGCTGTCTTCTCCGGCGATGGTTAGCGATGATTCGTGCAAATTGATTTCTTTACATGAAATGTACGAATAAGATTAGAGCTAAGTTGAAAGCAGACAAAGTGGTTTCAAAAACGCGACGGATAAATATCTCGTGAGTGGAAGGTACGGTTTGAAGTATAATTTTCATGCAATGGCAACACAATTACTCTTATTTGTACCTTTCCATCAGCGAAATGAAATCACTGGCTAGTAAAGCATGATCATCTTCTCTTTCGTTGCATAATACCGCTCACCGTGGTTGCAGTTGAAGAAGACCGGACTGATCTGCAACATTCGTAGCGTTTCCCACAGCACACAACCAACTCCGTCTCCGGGACGGGGGTTTAACCTTGGAAGAAAGTTGTCCACCGAAAGCCGGCACCACACCACACGAAAACAAAACGATCGCCGTCATGCAAATGCATCATAATCAGAAACAATTTTCCAATTCTATACTCACATTCTCGCCGCGGACGGAAATCATCGGTCAAGGCGCGGTGGCACTCTCCAGTAAAGAGAAGATTGGATAAAAATAGCTCCATTTCGGGTTCCTTCATTTTCCTTCCCAGGGCGGCTTCAATTTTATTGCCCACATCCGTTGCACGGTTTCAGTGTCCACGGGGTTGAGTGTGCGCGTGTGTTGGGAGAAAGTTTGAACATAAGAAACATATCTCGTCCCTCGGGCGGGGACTACCAGTGCCTGGCGGCCGTTTCTGTGGGTGATGTTCTAAAAATAGGCAAAGCGGACGTATATGGTCAACGAACGATGTTTAGGGTGTGCGGTGTGTGCATAAAATGTAATCGGGGCTAATGAGATTGATCAGACAGGCGCATGTCTTGTGTGATTAACCACAAACATGATTACTTCGGGGTTTTATGTATTGTTTATCGCGTGAAGAGGAAGTTCACAGAATATACACTTGTTTATAGATGGGAGTGGTTGTAAGCAAATGTCGGGTTTTTAATAATCGCTTCCGGTTATACTATAGCCTGAGGAGAAGATCTCGACTCAAAATACTTGCTGGTACTGTATAGAACATTTTTAGTTCCCGTACTCACATACGCTTCTGAGTCCAATACTGACGAATTCTTTTGGGTTCGTATGTGTGGAAGGACAATCTAGGAGACCGCTACAATGACGAACTCTATAGAATCGCTTTTAGGATCCAGTAAGTTGGTCGACTCGGCTGTTAAAGTTCTTTTAGACCGCTTACATGGACAGAAGAGTCGTGGCCCTATACGGGAAGACTCCTGCAGTAGGCCAGGACCAAAGGGAAGCGGTTGTAGCACCTGATAAGAAAGCTTTGGGAGTTGACCACTACTACACTACTAACCATTGCAACAATCACTTATAGACGAAACCATCAAACTACCACGGACGTAAGTTGGTGTGGTGTGTTTGTTGAACAGAAGAAAGGCAGCTTGTTTACACACTGTCGACGGTGTGTTGGCAAAAAGCAACAAGTGTTCACGGTTTATTGGATAAACTTATTATACACTTGCTTGGAATGTATGTGCGCGACGTACGTCGCAAAAAATCCTGCAAGTTTTTCATTGTTAAAAGGAGGAACACGCACACACCAAAAAAATGCTCACAAATCTTGTTTTTTCAAAAGAATGTGACACTGTTTTTTGACTGGTTTTTGCTTCAACATAAAGCGATACTGACCGCACTGACCTTAATTGATTTGTCCACACGTTGGAGATGATCAAACTATTTTGGTGTTTGTTTGCTAAAGCCATTGCAGATGTTTCTGCAATACTTAAGTACTTACATAAGTTACTGTTGAATATGAGTTGCCCGCGTCGTCTGTGGCTTCGGTCATCGACAATAAGAAAATAAATAAACAAACGATTGCAAAGTGCTAAGAAGATCGTCGCCATTAACTGCACGAGAAAGCAATAATCTTGGCGAATGTTTAGCTTATTCGTTCCAAACACCAAGACTGCATTTTCTTACTAATTGCTTGGAGGGTAGGAAATAATAATGGTTTAATTCCGTCCCGCGAGATGACAGTACCACGTGAGGAGATGGGGAAAACAGTAAGCAAACACACCCATCGTCAACGCTTCGTTTCGTTTCAATCAAAGTTTGACAACGGATGATCTGATGGATGATCGGTCGCTGAGTGAGTGATGGAAGCCTGCCGTTAGCGTACAAATAGATGATGGTATCGAAAATAATCCAAAGTTTGAAACAGGTGACTCGCATCAATCGTAAACAGCAGTAGACGGAACACGGAACCGAATAGAGGATCTGGTGCTTAGAAGTCAAGATGGCAGCACGTGCCGCAGCATCCGTTGCAAGAGGTCATCATAAATCATCAACTCAATTTGCTCATTAGTTTTGTTAGCTTTGCGAGACAAACAATCGAATCAAACGTGGTGACGGTGATTACTAATGATTTCCATCTTACCCAAAATGGCGCATATGCATGAAATGTCCAATATAATATATTGTTAAAGGTAAAACATTTCCGGGAGCAAATTGTGTCCAACCGTACGATCGATGCACGATCGGTGTGCAAGTAATAAATTGCATCCATTATCGTCGGTATGAGAGTAAAGCTGGAATTTAGCAAAACCACCACGAGCACCAGAGAACCATCGCACCACTATACTGACTGGCTAGAATGAAATACGCACACAGAACGCTTCATGTAGCACAATTAGCCCTGGCTGAGGTTAACGAGCGTGGCTTATGCACCTTGTGGCCTGCATCTCGGATCGGACGTGTGTGTGACCCGGTGTTCGGCAATTGATAATCCGCGAGAGGCAAATATGGGTATTGTTGAGAATGGCGAGAGCCTAAAAAACTATTTCCCAACATAGTGTTATCAAAAGATTTACACAATGAAGTCATGCAACATAAAAGCTAACATACATTAATTGTGAAAGTGCAGTATAGTAATTGTGAAATACTTTTTAAATATAAAATGTTACCTGTAGTATCACATCATTTTAACTGAATCCGCACTCACAAGAGAGATATGCTTCAGTGCAGGAGAGTAGCACAAATCCACCAACATGAGCGAGACCCTTGCAGTGCGTGCGTGGGCCCGCTAGAGGAGTGCAGATCAACCTGTGGAATTCCATCGGTGAGTTTCTCCCACCAAACGGCACTGTGTACAGTGCGTTGTATTAGTTTCACTGCAAACGCTTTCAAATACAGGCAATCTCGTTACAAGAACGAATGTTTGTGAGAGTTTGCTGTGTACACAATAGGTAGCTGAAACGTAATTTTGTGATTATTTGACAGTTTGAAATAGAAATTAATTGTTTGAAATACTTTAATACTATCTTACTTAACAAAAATGCCCACAGAATCATTAATACATCCAGCTTTCTTTTGTAAAATTATGGATAAAAGGGTTTATGAAAACATTTTGACGCAACTGTTTTTGTATAAAGTCTCGATAATATATGAAAATTGTAAAAATTGCTACGTTTTGTTGTGAACCTTTATTAAAAGTTGGTTGTTGCCTTTCTTAATTTTTTTTTGCTCTACAATCTGCAGAAAGATTGGCCTAATATTACTCGCTTCCTTGACATCTTTGTCCCGTAGTTAGATATGCAGGATAGACAGCCGCCGTTCAAACTTATTTGTATTCGTACTTTGAAGGTTGGAACTATAGAGGTTTTGGTCTGCGATGTCTGGCTTCCTTGATTTGTTGTTCTATTCCTTCAAGACTAAAACTTCAAAACTTAAGTTCTCTCCAAGTAAATCGAACAACTACGCCGACTAACTGAACTGAACAAAACGTCCTTAATAACGACCACGTTCCACACGATGCACCTAAATAAATGCGACGCACTGTAGCGTGAGCGTAGCGTCTCTCTCTCTCGCAAGAATTACGCATTCCGTGTTTTTTCTCTCCCGCCGAGTTTCCCTTTTTCCAACAAACGGGGCCGCCAACCACCCTCCTGGCGAAGTTCCATATAAAAATGAGTTCCACACGCGGTCGCACCCTCCTGGCGAAGCAACTCATTCTCTCCGATTTCAGTAGTGCTATCCTTCGCTTACATATGCAAAAATTAGCGCGATCTCCCTCTTCTGGGACTTAGAATTTGAAACGACATCGATGTTGAGTTTCACCATCGATGCATCACTGTCTTTCCTGTGTACGCGTTCGCCCCCTTTCGATTCTCGGCGCGCGGCGTGAGCGAGCGTGTTTTGTCGACGGAGTAGGCACAGCAAAGAAGCGAAGAAGAAGCACACAGTTTTGTTGTTCTCAAGCAGTGAAGGACGCGCGCGTTGCTACCGGTGAAAAAATGTGCAATATTTGCTGTAAATCGTCATAAAATGTAAGTCCAAGTGTACAGTACGTGAATATGGTGTCCTCCTCTGTCTAATCATGTTATTATTTCTCATTCTAAAGCGTTTTTCAAGCGAATAATTGGAGCGGACTTTCGAGGAGACACCGGCGGTACCAGAGGAATACAAACGGATCGAACCAGAAGAAATTACTCGAATCGGACACCGTAGACCTTCAAACAGCGTAGCAAGTGAAATTTTGTGATAGTTTTAAGCAAAAAGTGCCATTTACAGTGTAATATAGTACAAATATCATGGAATAAAAGATGCTGAAAAAACAGCAAAACAAAGCAACCCGTTGTAGAGTGTCGCTGTGTCACTTACCGCGTGTGGAACTCATTTTTATATGGAACTTCGCCAGGAGGGTTATCATTCTTTCTCTTTTGCCGTTCATTCTTTCTCTCTTGCCGTTCATTTCATCATCTCACTCCCTCCTGGCGAAGTTCCATATAAAATTGAGTGACGATTTGGGCTGTAACTCGGCTGTAACTTGGCTGTATGACGCACCACTTACAGCCCAAAATGAGCGACCCGAACGAGCGACCCGGACGAGTGACCCGAACGTGCGCATTCTGCAGCTCTCGCTCATACTTCTTCTGTCTACGCTCCTGTGATACCCACACTTGTTCATTCCACGAAATAAGAAGACGCGTGTTTTCACCGGTTTTTTTTTTATTCGTTTGGCGTTGGTTTGGATTGCCTTTCACTTGCTTCGCTGAATGACGGTCTACGGCGTCTGATTCGGGTGTCTTCTTTTCGTTTCCTGCTGGTACTGCCGGTGTCTCCACGAAAGTCCACTCCAAATATTCGCTTGAAAAACGATCTAAAACGGAATAAAATATCATGATTAGATAGAGGAGGATACAAGGGTCACGTACTTTATACTTGCACTTACATTTTATGACGATTTGCAGCAAATATTGTACATTTTTTCACCTGTATCAACGCGTGCATCCTTCACTGCTTGAGAATAACAAAACTGTGTGCTTCTTCTTCGCTTCTTTGCCAAGCCAACTGCGTCGACAAAACACGCTCGCACACGCCGCGCTTGCAGAATCGAAAGAGGGCGAACGCGTACAGAGGAATGACAGAGATGCATCGATGGTAGAACTCAACATCGATATCGTTTCAAAATCTAAGTCCCAGAAGAGGGAGATCGCACTAATTTTTGCATGTGTAAGCGAAGGATAGCACTACTGAAATCGGAGAGAATGAGTGGCTTCGCCAACAGGGCACACGTTTGCGGCGTTGCATTGGAAGTTTGAATTGTAAGCTCATCCGACGTGGACGCGACGGTTAGTGTGCTCCGCGGTAACTGCGCGAAAGGCAGAAGAAAAAAAAAATCACAACCACAACGCAACGCATTCATTCAGCTGCACCGTCGGGCACGGGCAGATCCGGTCGATGCAACAACACATACACTGGTTAGTGAGTTTTTCATCACACACGGCTCTGTTAGCCGTTGCGTACATACGAAAAGAACAAACCGCAGGTTCGGCGTAAATGGTCGTTTAAATCTCCCGTGTTGTGAAGTGATGATGTGAACGATCGTCTACCGCGAGTGAGCGAGTGAGTGTGAGGTGCGGCGATTGTGAGGAAAAAAAAGGCAGCGATCCCCCCACACTGGGATTTTCTTCGCTCGGGTAGGGAAACTTTTCTGCTTCAGGTTGAAAAGTCATCCCAGGTGGTGGCCGTGCTGCGTTGATCGGGTCGCACACCAATACCACTGATGGGGTGGACGTTTGCTGGTGGAAAATAGCGAAAGAAGAGCAAACCGAGTGGATAGCATAACAACGAAAAAAAAACAAACGACCAACAAAGCGAAAGAAAAAGCTCCCCCGTGATCATTCTGACGGAACGGGGGCTGCCTGTGTTTGAGTGCGTGTGTATGTGTGTGTGAGTAAGCAAAGGTGTGTAATACGATTGAGCTGTCAGTGGCCAAGAGAACAACAGACAGACTCAAAGCAAAGCGAAGAAAACGCACAATCTTAGCGTCGTGCAAGAATCGAAAGGAAAAGAAAGGAACGGAAGTGTTTGTCGCTTGACTTACCGCTCCGGGCGTGTTGGTGGTGTGTTTCTTCAGCCAACACACCTCTTTGCGTCTTGCGATCGTTGGTGCAGGTGTACGCACACACACACACACACAAACGCGCGCGCGATCAACGCGCAACGCACCAATACACTAGCACATTCGCACCCGTACTTCAATTGGTAGGAACGCGGCAGGAATTTAAAATACTCGCGCTGTGGGTTAGCTTTACCGCAGCAGTAGTACCAGAATATCAAACCCACCAGAACCCAGAACCGGAAGCTCGATGCGCATTTAAAAACCGGAACAAAGGCAAAGAAAAAAACACACACACAAACACCTTACGGATCGGGCTTACCTTGGCGTGAACTGCGGTGCATCTTCTCGTACACTGAAAAGCGTATTTTCGTAGCTAAATTTCCAGTTGGTCTTATTGAAGGCGTTGGCTTACTTTTGCGTTTTTTTTTTTCATCTCCCCAGGCTTCCCTTTTTAAGCATCTTCCCCATCTTCCACAGACCGCACGCGTTAGTGCACACGAGTTTTTTTTTGTTTACACACAGTGCACGCACACAACCCTCGAAACTCACGAGGGGGAAAAAATCTGCATTTCGATAACAATTTTGAATTGTCTTCGCGTACCTGTCGAAGAACCAATTGCAAGATTGGTACACATTCTAAAAACGCCGCACAACCCAAAACACCTACAACACGGAACGCGTCCCGCTTTCTCGTTCTTTTTCGTTGAAAGAAGTTTCCCTAAAAAAAAAAGACCACTATTATAGTGAGTGACAGAGAGAGAAGGAGATAGGCAACCCAAAACAAAAACAAGCTGTGTACCACACCGGCTGGCCCGTGGTGTGACAGTTCTAGAAGTGTCAAGTGAGTAAAACCAGACGCAAGTAGGCTGTGCTGCTGTGTGCTGTGTTGCTTTCAGTGAGCAAAGGTGTTGAAAGGCAAAGGAATAAGGACACTGCCGCGTTAAAGAATTGTGTGTGCTTGGTGCAACGATCGTGTATTGATATCCAGTGCACAGAAGTGAAGTGTGTAATGGTGAAAGAAGTTCTAATAGGAGATAACGATCGATCATCACCCCAAACAAACTAACAGCGCTGGCAAGCAGAAGCAGTAATAGCAGCCGCATTCTAAAGGTAAGAATGGTTCCAGTTATGTTTCGTAACGAAAGAAAAGCAGAAGCTTTGTTGAAAAAGGAAACCGCGTTGCATTTAAAACAAGCAAGCACCAACATAATTAACTATCTCCGCTTAGAAAAGTGTACGGGAGAAATGGGCATTTTCAGAAACAAAGAAGCAGCATGAAAACAGAAACCAAGATAAAACCACAAACACAGACAGACCGGTTCCGGATCGGTTCGTTTGTGAGTCACTGTGAAGGGATGCGTCAATCTACATAATTCCAGGAAAAAGACAGATGCGCGTATGTATTGTTGAGGTGGTGTAAAGTATTTTGAGCTGCCTTCGCATATAGGAAAGCTCACATGTTTTATTTTAATCATATGAGGGTTTCCATTCTGCTTCCGCTAACAGTCGACCGGTTGAAGTAAACAATTTAAGGTACGCTTCCTCACTTGCCAATTAACAACAAGCGACGTTTTTAAGTTTTAATTGCTCATAATAAACTACATAGCGCTTCTTGTTAGTACTCTTCATTCAAAGTCTTCTTTACAAGATCAAGATCTACAAAACTAGAACGAATGTCATCTCATTTCAACGTGAAGTTTTTCATATGTTTCTTTGGATTTAAATGTCTCCGAGTCTCCATGTCTTTGCCCTAATCTCTCTGTGTCCTAATGGGTGGGTCCTAATAAGACTGTGTCCTTACGATTCAACCAATCATCCTTTATGTATCATAACTTCAAAAGAGATCGTTTGTCATCTTCTAGGATGGACTAGATTAGAGCTTAAAGAAATTCTCATTAACTACGCTACTTGATAATAAAATCTTGGTGAATAGACACTTTTCCCTCATTGCGATCAACCTACATGTCTGGTATTTAAGCTGCAATAACAACACTTGATGCGTACAAACTGAATCCGCTGAATTACAATCGATGAGAGCAATTAATCGATTTTCCGAAAGCAATGCATCGATTGATATTCATAAATGAAAATTCTCTCCATTCGACTTGCCGTGCTTCTGCCTCGCTATTGTGCTTGCGCCGTTTTTACCATCTGGTCTAATTAATCAATTGACCTCGCCCGAGGTCGCTTCGGCGAGCCAAATCCAATCCAATCTAGGGCTTTCCTGACATTCTCCGTCTCCCCATTCCCCGCACCGTCGGCTCAATTATGAAAGGTATGGGTAATGCCCGCGGTTATTTTAGATGCGATTGCAAACCGTAGTGTAGTTCCCGCCGTTTTTTTCTCGTTACGATAAGGGTTGTTAGGCGTTTTGTTGCAAACGAAATACGAAAGAGAGCATTAAGAAGGCAAAGAAACGCACAGCTAGTGGAGGTGGTAGTAAACATTCGTGAAATAGTAACCCTCGAGGGTTTGCTCGATAGGTAGGCCACGTGCCCCGGCGTACAAAACAAGCACACACACAAAACAAAACACTTGCCCAAGTGTGGTGCTGTCTACGAGGGCGAGCGTTTGGCGAGCAGTTCGCACAAAATCGCGTATCGAATCGCGCGAACCACTTTCATCACATTCGCACACCGCCAGCGATATCCCCTGACACACCCAAACGGCGGAAAACGACCCCTCGGTAGGAGAGTGGTTTCGTGGAAGATAAATTGCGTCTCCTCCTCCCCCATTGCCATTTCGGAGTTGCCAAATGCACCCCCAAGCGTCCGCGCGCCCGTCTAATGCATCTTGGCGTTCGTTTCCTCACCGATTGCCAAACTCCCCAAGCTTCGGCAGTATCTCCGCAGCCCCGGTGGCACGTTGCGGAAAGAAAATCTTCGCACCCAACACCCATTTATTGTTTTCCATTTGCAACTACGTGAAGGAAACGATTGGTTGCCGTAATTCACGTTTAATGGCTTTATTATTAATACAGCATTAGACACCTGACCAGAGAGGGAAGCCGGCTTGGGGATGGGCGGCGCAGGTTAAGACGAAGGTGTAAGCCCAGCAGATGGTGAAAGATTTTGGTGCGTGTCTGTGATGCTGAGGTGCACGAAAAGTTCAACGTCTTTCGCTGCTGAGACTCGAGACTCTCTGCGAGAGGATTAGTATTTAGTAAGTTTTAGTATTTTTAGCTAGTCCCCATTGATGTCCCGTGAAGATGATCTCTCTGTTCAATTGGACAAAGTAAATGTTCACCTTGCATTCAACTACAATCCTATTTGTGTCGAATCGAAATGCTTTTTTGCTCTCAATAAAAGAAAAATCCGTGTTTGAGTGGTCATCCGCTGTTCGGGGTAATTTATCCACCGGAAAACCTGGCCCCAGCGGCAAGAAAAGGAGAACCTGCAACCGAGTGCAAGTGAGCATCATCGAGCTGAAGCCGTTTTATGAGTGGTGTTACCAGGCGAAAGGGAATCGTGCATCGTCGTGGCGCTGGAAAAACGAACCCTTTCAAGTGGTTCCGGCTTGAATGTGTGGTTGCGATGTGGAACCGTGGATCTCGCCGCATCACTTCACAGCATCGATTGACCTCACGACCCCACCAACGCACACAACGCGCGAGCGTCGTCCCTGTTCGGGATTAATGGATATCCTCGTGGAGTGTTTTCAGCCCAACGGTTAGGCCCTTTAAAGCACTCGTCCAATTGCCCTGAAGTTCCGAAGATACACGGCGTACAATAATGTACAAACTTCCTTTCACTTTTCATCTTTTGCGCAGGGAAGAAGTGAGCGATGGACCGTACTAAAACACGGGAGTTTTAGCCATCCGATACTCTACGGGAAGCCATTTAAATGTCTGATTGGCGTGAAAACTAATGTTACAATTTCGATAGAACATCATGTGGAGATAGAGTAGCTTACAGCCTAGACCAAAAATCCTGGTGAAAGGGAAATGAATTTCCGTTTGCAGATATCTGTAGCTGACTAAAATCCATCATGCAATATTTTTCACAAAAAAAGGCAATCATTTTCGTGTCATCACTGGAGCTAGTCATCTAGTCGTTGGCATTTCTCTCTTACCATCAAAACGCCAGCGCTCCAGACCACTCTCCACTCAGTCCACTTTGGTCGAGATCAATTCATTCTTCCCCACAGCAGATGGTGAAAGATTTTGGTGCGTGTCTGTGATGCTGAGGTGCACGAAAAGTTCAACGTCTTTCGCTGCTGAGACTCGAGACTCTCTGCGAGAGGATTAGTATTTAGTAAGTTTTAGTATTTTTAGCTAGTCCCCATTGATGTCCCGTGAAGATGATCTCTCTGTTCAATTGTACAAAGTAAATGTTCACCTTGCATTCAACTACAATCCTATTTGTGTCGAATCGAAATGCTTTTTTGCTCTCAATAAAAGAAAAATCCGTGTTTGAGTGGTCATCCGCTGTTCGGGGTAATTTATCCACCGGAAAACCTGGCCCCAGCGGCAAGAAAAGGAGAACCTGCAACCGAGTGCAAGTGAGCATCATCGAGCTGAAGCCGTTTTATGAGTGGTGTTACCAGGCGAAAGGGAATCGTGCATCGTCGTGGCGCTGGAAAAACGAACCCTTTCAAGTGGTTCCGGCTTGAATGTGTGGTTGCGATGTGGAACCGTGGATCTCGCCGCATCACTTCACAGCATCGATTGACCTCACGACCCCACCAACGCACACAACGCGCGAGCGTCGTCCCTGTTCGGGATTAATGGATATCCTCGTGGAGTGTTTTCAGCCCAACGGTTAGGCCCTTTAAAGCACTCGTCCAATTGCCCTGAAGTTCCGAAGATACACGGCGTACAATAATGTACAAACTTCCTTTCACTTTTCATCTTTTGCGCAGGGAAGAAGTGAGCGATGGACCGTACTAAAACACGGGAGTTTTAGCCATCCGATACTCTACGGGAAGCCATTTAAATGTCTGATTGGCGTGAAAACTAATGTTACAATTTCGATAGAACATCATGTGGAGATAGAGTAGCTTACAGCCTAGACCAAAAATCCTGGTGAAAGGGAAATGAATTTCCGTTTGCAGATATCTGTAGCTGACTAAAATCCATCATGCAATATTTTTCACAAAAAAAGGCAATCATTTTCGTGTCATCACTGGAACTAGTCATCTAGTCGGTACGTTGGCATTTCTCTCTTACCATCAGCGCTCCAGACCACTCTCCACTCAGTCCACTTTGGTCGAGATCAATTCATTCTTCCCCATTCCACTGGGGGGAGGAGGGTACTGCCTAATTCCACTGACCTATATGCACGGTTCGGCAAAGGGACACACAAATGGGTTTGTCACACTAAATTATGTTGATTCACAGACCATTTTCCCGTCTCGCGCGCACTTCTAAATCCGCAACCGGCGCCGACCAACTGTGGCATTTTTACTTTGACCAGCGCATATTGTGTGGCTATGGACGGTCGGGGACCGGTCGGTCAGTGGAAACCGATACTGTGCCAAGGGGGGATGATTGCAAAAGCGAAACAAATCGAACAAAATGGGTATAGCATGCGTACTGCCGGTGACTGTGCCTCTATTGACCGTAAAACCATTTCCCTTTTTCGATGGGTAAGAGCTTTTCGTGGGGGTTTTCACTACCGCTAAAAAACATTAGCGTTAACAACTTTTGCATTTGGAAGCGAAGTTGACTTTTCATTGAATGTGAATGCTTTAATTTAATATTTTTAAAACACATATCACTAAACCACACAAAGCAAAGCAAAGCTACCTCAATTACGCTGCTCAACTTTCCACTGAAGACCCTACGTTTGTCCCTTTTCAATTCGTTACCAAACCGTGAAGCATGACGGATTCCTTTCCGACACAGGATCAAACATATTCCCTTCGAAACGGAACGGAAACTCAAAACTACTCTTTTTGCAAACTCACTTTTCTTCCAAGGAAGCCAATCAAGTTCCTCAAGCAATAGTAACCCCTTTAGGAAGGGACATGAGTTACAGGAGAAAAGTATAATTTAATGCAAAACATTAGTTTATGCTTCACACGTTGCTTTGGTGTGTTGTTGCCGGTCGGTGTCTTCGTTACACATCGGCAAACCCAAACCGAAAGGCTCACTTTTCCCGTGACCGAAAAAACTTCAAACGAATCTAAGGAAGAAAGTCTTTACCGTGGTGTTTTTATTTGTTGCCGGTCACGTTAGAAGAATTCTTCCAACAACTCTGGACTGTGGGATAGTTCTCGTCTTGGAATGTTGCAGCTTTTTTTGGGGAAGCGAACTTCCAACAAGCTTTCCCGTGTCCCGGTAAGGTGGATGTTTGTTATTCAGGAATGTTTTATTTTTAAACCTCGCTTCAACAACCATCCTTTACTTAAAAGGTGGTCAAAGTAAGGTACATCATCACACGAGCCAAGCATATTGGGTTGTGGCAGTGATGTTGCTGTCTGAATTTCATCTCCGCTTAAAGGATGGGTGCAGGCGGAAGAAGACATTTTCAGCCGGGTGAAACATAAAACACATGATGGGAAGCTTTACCGGAAAACAAGACCAGAACTCAACCGGAGCATTACAAAGACGCAAGACGTCGAAGAACGGAACCATATCAACCAGACGTCAGCAGTATAAAGTGGTACGGAACTTTGCTTTACATCATACCTGCTATGGTGTAGAATTCATTTAAAAATGTTTCACTTGCTCGGGAACATAGACGGCTTGTCGTAGGTCAGTGTTTGGGAAATTTCCACGCAGAAAGAGTCAGATATTTCTGCAAATATTACAATTCCTATTATATGCTAAATTAAAATATTTATAGTGAGTGTTAGATAACTTGACAGTAATAACTACAATTCGGACTGTTGATTTCTGAATGCTCTGACATGTATAACAAAGTTCTTAGATGATACACTATAACAGCATTTCATTTCGCCCAGTTATTCCACCATCATCAGGATAGTACGTAACTTGTGGATATTAAGGTACTCAGAATGCTAGCCAGACAGTTATAGTATAGAGTTTTTAGTGAAAGTTACACTCGAGTTAAAAACGAGTCAGCTTTGTGATATCATCTGACAATATTATCCTAAATATGATATACTAGTAAAGAGTGAAGTCATCTAAAATACCTTTAAATTAGTGTTTTATCAAGATTCTCTCTTTTATGTTAAAATTTAAAGGAATCTCAGAGATTCGGTAAGCTCCATTACCGAACCCTGACTCAACCATGCAAAGGATGAGTACAGATTGTGCCGTTCAATTTATGTCACAGCAAACTCTACCCAAAATCCAGGTGGATGTCGTAGGATTATTATGGGTTGAAGATTTGATCCATTTATGGAAGAAATCCGGCCCCAGAAAAACAAAACCAAAACACCTTTCAGCACAGAACCAGCACATCCGCCGTGTGCCTTGTTGGTGTTTGGTTATTATTTGATTAAAGCCACATTTGTCGCCCCCGGGATGTGATGAGAAAATAAAAAATGAAACCAAACATTAATTACATCTTTTTCTCTGCTGTTGGCGTAAAATTAAGGTGTTGTTCTTTGTTTGCTTCGGTATCATTTTTGTCCGTGGGTCGGTTGATAGATGCTTCCGGCGTGAGGATTATGCGAGTGATGAATTTAAAATTAAATTACGAACCTAAAACACACAACCTCAGACAGTGAACATCACCTCAGTAGAGAGATAGAAAGAGAGGGAAAGAAGAGAGAGGTAGGAGAAGGTTAGGGTTGTAGATGTTAAACAAATTACGTTAAGAACCTTTGCCCAAGGGTCAAAATGCTTGTTTCGAGGTTTTTTAAAGATATTTTACTTATTTTACTCACATGAAAATGTCACGATTCATGACTTGATAACTCGAGTTTAACTTTCATCTTTATCAGACAGAAGAAGATGTTCCTGTTCAAGAATATTTATTGGCTTGTATATAACAATATACAGTCGGCATTGGCTTTAATTTCCTTTTTCCGTACAAACATAATAGTTTCTAAAGAGTTCGAAATGACTTCTGCATCTCAATATTGAATATCTGCAAGAAAAAATAGGCCTCTGGGTAATATCTCCATATTCGGAAGGGACATGAGTTACAGGAGAAAAGTATAATTTAATGCAAAACATTAGTTTATGCTTCACACGTTGCTCTGGTGTGTTATTTGCCGGTCGGTGTCTTCGTTACACATCGGCAAACCCAAACCGAAAGGCTCACTTTTCCCGTGACCGAAAAAACTTCAAACGAATCTAAGGAAGAAAGTCTTTACCGGGGTGTTTTTATTTGTTGCCGGTCACGTTAGAAGAATTCTTCCAACAACTCTGGACTGTGGGATAGTTGTCGTCTTGGAATGTTGCAGCTTTTTTTGGGGAAGCGAACTTCCAACAAGCTTTCCCGTGTCCCGGTAAGGTGGATGTTTGTTATTCAGGAATGTTTTATTTTTAAACCTCGCTTCAACAACCATCCTTTACTTAAAAGGTGGTCAAAGTAAGGTACATCATCACACGAGCCAAGCATATTGGGTTGTGGCAGTGATGTTGCTGTCTGAATTTCATCTCCGCTTAAAGGATGGGTGCAGGCGGAAGAAGACATTTTCAGCCGGGTGAAACATAAAACACATGATGGGAAGCTTTACCGGAAAACAAGACCAGAACTCAACCGGAGCATTACAAAGACGCAAGACGTCGAAGAACGGAACCATATCAACCAGACGTCAGCAGAATAAAGTGGTACGGAACTTTGCTTTACATCATACCCCTGCTATGGTGTAGAATTCATTTAAAAATGTTTCACTTGCTCGGGAACATAGACGGCTTGTCGTAGGTCAGTGTTTGGGAAATTTCCACGCAGAAAGAGTCAGATATTTCTGCAAATATTACAATTCCTATTATATGCTAAATTAAAATATTTATAGTGAGTGTTAGATAACTTGACAGTAATAACTACAATTCGGACTGTTGATTTCTGAATGCTCTGACATGTATAACAAAGTTCTTAGATGATACACTATAACAGCATTTCATTTCGCCCAGTTATTCCACCAGCATCAGGATAGTTCGTAACTTGTGGATATTAAGGTACTCAGAATGCTAGCCAGACGGTTATTATAGTATAGAGTTTTTAGTGAAAGTTACACTCGAGTTAAAAACGAGTCAGCTTTGTGATATCATCTGAGAATGTTATCCTAAATGTGATATACTAGTAAAGAGTGAACTCATCTGAAATACCTTTAAATTAGTGTTTTACCAAGATTCTCTCTTTTATGTTAAAATTTAAAGGAATCTCAGAGATTCGGTAAGCTCCATTACCGAACCCTGACTCAACCATGCAAAGGATGAGTACAGATTGTGCCGTTCAATTTATGTCACAGCAAAACTCTACCCAAAATCCAGGTGGATGTCGTAGGATTATTATGGGTTGAAGATTTGATCCATTTATGGAAGAAATCCGGCCCCAGAAAAACAAAACCAAAACACCTTTCAGCACAGAACCAGCACATCCGCCGTGTGCCTTGTTGGTGTTTGGTTATTATTTGATTAAAGCCACATTTGTCGCCCCCGGGATGTGATGAGAAAATAAAAAATGAAACCAAACATTAATTACATCTTTTTCTCTGCTGTTGGCGTAAAATTAAGGTGTTGTTCTTTGTTTGCTTCGGTATCATTTTTGTCCGTGGGTCGGTTGATAGATGCTTCCGGCGTGAGGATTATGCGAGTGATGAATTTAAAATTAAATTACGAACCTAAAACACACAACCTCAGACAGTGAACATCACCTCAGTAGAGAGATAGAAAGAGAGGGTGGGAAAGAGAGAGAGAGGAGAAGGTTAGGGTTGTAGATGTTAAACAAATTACGTTAAGAACCTTTGCCCAAGGGTCAAAATGCTTGTTTCGAGGTTTTTTAAAGATATTTTACTTATTTTACTCACATGAAAATGTCACGATTCATGACTTGATAACTCGAGTTTAACTTTCATCTTTATCAGACAGAAGAAGATGTTCCTGTTCAAGAATATTTATTGGCTTGTATATAACAATATACAGTCGGCATTGGCTTTAATTTCCTTTTTCCGTACAAACATAATAGTTTCTAAAGAGTTCGAAATGACTTCTGCATCTCAATATTGAATATCTGCAAGAAAAAATAGGCCTCTGGGTAATATCTCCATATTCATTCATAGAAATCTATTCCATTGAGCTGTTACTACTCTCAGACGTAACATTTGGAAGGCATCATCATCGCTGCCACCAACTCCACCACCTGAAACCACTCCACGGTGTGAGAAATATTGATTCAGAATTAAAATTATTTGCTTATCGTACTGCGCGGTTTCATAAACAAACATCACACTAAAAGCTTCCCGTGCCTCGACTTCAGGTCCGTTCTCCTGTCCCATTAACGTGCAATTTTCCACCGCCTTATAGGCATCCCCATGGCTTGGAAGTTATGTTTTGGTGCGAACAAAAAAAACGGAGGAAATCTTTGAAATCGAAAAAGACTTTCCCAAAACGCAAACGGTTATGGTTGAATGTTTCCATTTCTCTCAGCTCAGCGCAGCCCGGCGTCTGGCTTGCGCGGCGGACACGCATCTTATCTGAACTTTGCCTGGCGTTGGTAATGTAGAAGAAATTCACCGTTGCCTATCATTATCGAATTGCAAATTGCAGCGCATGTGGAGAGGGTGTTTGTGTTTTTCGTGCAATTTGAGAATAATTAGAAAATGGAAAGAACTCACCGAACAGCTGGCATAGCTGTGGTGTGCAGTAAATATGGTTTTACATCAACTTCCTTATGCGGTATCGGTTTGTG